>VZTL01025565.1:34892-46662 GCA_013400535.1 Scopus umbretta
AAAAAAAAAAAAAAAAAAAAAAAAAAAAAAAAAAAAATCACTTAAATCTTCCTGCATTGCATTTCACCCCATTTCTCCTTCTGCTCCTCAGTTTGGAAACAATTCACTACTTAGAGCTGTTTCGAGAAGTGCCAACATATTGCAGCAAAAATAAAAAACTATTTCAGTCTATGCAGAAATGAGTGCAGAGACTGCTTCTGTCATGTTAAAGTGAATTCCTCATCTTCACGTAAAACCACACTTCAAAAATTATTTAAAATGAGACAACAATTCTTCAGCTAAGTAATTCCTTACTAGGCCACTTACTGAAACTTGCTTTGGGCAATACATAAGAACAAAAACTGAAGAACCCAGGGTTCCGGTCTCTCTGTACTTATCCCCGAAAAGATGAGACGCATCAGTGTGATAGCACTGCCTCCTCCACACAGTAACGATGCAAAACAATGAGCAGAAGAAAAGGTGGAGACTTCTGAGCTGTAGGCAATTAACAGAAAAATTAATGTACGGCCTTAGACCTGGCCATCCAACTGGTACCTGCGTCTGTGATCTGGGGTGCGCTAGAAGGGCAGCAGCAAAACGCTTTGGACATTTTCTCAGTAAACAAGGCGTGCATGGAGACAAAACACCCCTATACTAAAACATGATTTCATTTCCTACTCCTCTAAAAGTGGAAATCCTGTCCAAACCTCCTATTTTCAGAATTCACATTTGAGCTATCAAACAATGGGCCCCCAGCCTGGGCAGCTATTTAAAGCCCTGCTGGAAGCGCATGTTTGGATTTGCCTAGTAGGTGACTAAGGACTCTGGTACTAATTGCATCCTCTGAGTTACCATGGTGGAGCTGGGTTGAAAGAGGTCTTACAAAGAGATTTAAGCAGGACAGGAAAGCCAGTCAACAAATGCGGTGAATCTCATAGAGTATCTTGGATTTGCATCCAAGAGATGTTGCCATCTGGTGGCTCGTGGACAGGGGAATCAAGGGATCTCCTGTGACCATCCAAAAAGTCATTCTTTTCTGCTTCAGAAATCCCAAATTCTGGTTCTGAAAATCAGAACCCATATTTGAATTGCATTTGTGTGACTGACACACTTATTGTATTCATTCTTGCAACACAGGAAACCTTATGAAATACATAGACACAGCACCAGTAACAGACAAGAGCCTTTGTTGTTCATTTTAAATCACCAGCTATGAATACGAAGAGTTTAGAAAGATTTTTTAAGGTCCTTTATACTGCAGATATCCTAAAAATCTATAGAAGTGTAAGACCTCACACATTACCTCATAAGTAATTTCAATACAGATTCAATCACTTTTTCCTGTGACTGATGTCATCTAGAACTGGCATCATTTCCTTTTAATTACACTGCCTAGAGCAATTAAGTACACCAAAGAGGATGGACTGCAAAAAGTCTTCTTGGCTATGCTATTTTATTCTATTTTAGGGGGTTTTTTTGTTTCATAATTAAGAGTATTTTCAAATCCTCAACTGGTATTGCCAAGTGGTCATTTGTTATGCAACTTGTTTACCCTTTTGGTCTACCAGTACAAAGATCATAATTCATGAAATACAGCTTTTTCTATGAAAAGTTGTTTCCTAGGGGAAAACACAGTCTGTGGTAGAAAAGAATAAAACATGAACATATGTAAAGGATTTCAGAGTAAAATAAAAAGTTTGAAATGAAGATACTTTCAAGCTAACTGAAATTAATTTTAGTCTATCCTTTTAACCAGCAGAAAGAAATTTGAGAAAAAAAATTGAGAACCATAGGAATTAAAAAGTAAAAGACAGAACCTGCTTCTCCACCTTAGCTTAAGCACAGAGAGAAAGCTTCCTGTGAGTCAAGGCATTTGGAGTAAATGGGAGCGATTCAGCCCTGTGGAAACTGCTGGCAACCAGCTACCAGCAGACAGACAGTCTCTCAGGCCCTTTTTCCGCCTCTAAATTTGCTTCTCCTCCCCTCTGAAACCCATAAAAGAATCCTGCACCCTCTGAGATCAACCAAGAAAAAAAAAAAGTGATTTAGGTATTACAGAGCAAAGGCTCACAGTGCTATAACATATTGCAACAGTACACACAAAGGCAATTATATCTCACAAAATTACCTTACTTATTGTTTCAGTGACTCAGCTTATAGACAGGGTATTTCTTATCCTTTACTTGCTTGATTAGGAGCTGCTGCAGCTCTGGACTTCCAGTACTGGACTGCCTTGCCCTATTTTCCTCCACTGAGCTCCTCTGCGTTTCCCAGGTACTACACTCCAGTCTTTAAATGCAAAGCAAAATTTGTGCCCCCTAATGCAGCCATTATCATGATGGCACACAACCTGCACTAGATGCACTGCCCATTGGCTCGCTCTGTGAGCTTTCTTCTGTGAGAAAGTTCTCCCCAAACCTGCCCGAGAGCTTCCCGATGCCAAGATGCCTCCACTGCCCACGGCAGGCTGTGGTCAGGCCCTTTGACTCATGTGGACAGGGATGAGGTCATTCCTTCTTGTTGGTTTGTTTGCCGGATCGTGATTTGAGGCTTTTTATTATAAGTGGGGTTTTTTTTTCCAGCAGGGGAAAAGCTGCTCTAAGAGCAGAGGCGGGCGATGAGGCTGCTGTCTGGCAATGAAGTTTCCCTTCCTGCTTTAGCACAGACTTTTCTGCACTACCACGTGCAATCTGCTTGGCCAGTCAGTGTCTCAGTTAACCTCCCCGCTCTGCAGAGGTGCTGGGAAGAAAAAAATATATTAAAGATTACAACACTCTCAGTTACTGCAGCATAAGGGCTTGCTGAAAAGCTCAGTTTGTGACCAACGCCAAGCAGGATGAGCACCTGTGGCATAAGTGGACACATCCATCCCCAGCTGTAGAAAGCAGCAACAACAGCTTAGCCATAGCAGCAGAGCTGGTATCGTCTCTCTGCATCCTTCTCTGCTCAGACCTTTGGTATTTTCTTAACACCCAAGCTCCAGCGACCAAGCTTTTGCAACTAATGACATCCAAACTAGAGCAACATCCAGTGCCACAGCACCTCTGCCTGCCACGCAGATGGACCTTAACGTGCGAAACGTCTGATGAGACAGCGTTTGAAATTCTTCTGCAGACCTACAGAGCGCCTCTGGTACAGAGGAAAACTTCTTCAATTATGGAGAATTTGAACCAGACCGTTTAGAAATAGAAGCGCTTTAACAGCAACAGTAAAGCAATAGTTAAATAAGGTTTTGGTACCTTTTCATCAAGGCAAACAGAAGCTTAGCTGGACGATGTAATCTGGTTTGTCCTTAGGCTCGCAGAAGAGCTACTGGAAGCATACAAAGCATCATCTGCTGCCTAATCCTTGTAACTCAGTAGCTTATTTTGATACTTCACGTTAGGACAGATCAGCTCAGATGAGAATCTGCTTTTTACAAGGGGAAATTATTTTTCCTAACTTTGTTACACAGTCAATAGCGGGGCAGGATAACCACCCCGTCCCATCCTTCAGAGTACATGTAAAAATACAGGTAGTATTTCATCCTCTGAGTGACTTTTGAATCTATATTTAGCCAGATCTTCAGGTAAAAAAAGCTACTCCCATAAATTTACAATCAGAAGTCCTTTCTTTTATTATACACAGAAATAAAAGCTTACATTTGAACAGTACTGTTAACAATACGTATTCAATGTTTAAGGCTGATGATAAAGACAGCATAAGAAAGAGGCAGATTGCTCTAGTAATTATATAAAATCCAGCAGTCATTTGACTCTGCAACTGTAAGCTTTTATTTAGGTAAGGTCTTCCAGGATACAGAGAATTTTCACACACAATGAGAATTTAGGAGGTATTCTGACAGTTTGTGTTTCCATTCCATTTTCTTTAATTTCACATTTAAAACCACCTTACGTTGTCAGCTTTTTTTTGAATGTGATTTCCTTTGAAAGCTTTGCTAAAACATTCTACTTAATTTTGGCAGCAAATGTAATCAAATAATTTCTCTTTCTTTTTACACCACCGTACATCACCAAAACTACTGACAAAGTTAAGAAAAAAAAAATTTTAAATCTGGTTTTGTTTTTACATTACCTTTAACAGAATTATGGTTACCCCTTTCACCCCAGCCCCTGATGGACAGACTTCATCTGAAGTCTACTGGGGACCATATGAAATTCTGAGGACTTGGGACAAGGATGTGGGAAGAGCCTCCAAAGCCCAGAAGGGAAGTAGAGGAGGTTCAAGGCAGGCAGGCAGAGAGGCTCGGTATGCTCTTGAGTTAATCAGCCCTTCCTTTAGCCACCTGAGCCATCCCTGAGGAGCAGCTGTGCTCCCAGGGATGTGCAACACCTCTTGCATTGCAGGGACAAACGAAAGATGCTCAAAGCTGGAAGTGAAGGATGAGAGTTTGGCTAAAAGCTGCCTACTAGAGTTTCCTTGCAGAGCACTTGCTAAATGCCCAGGCCTGGATGTTTAAACAAGGGCTGGTCTCCCACACAGTCTCTTGTTCATGGCTAATCCTGCAGCGAGGTCAAATAACGCCAGCTCTGAGTCACCACAACCATCTCCAAGGCAACTGGCCAAATACACAGTGCAAACACATGATTATAGATTCACTGTTGAGTTCAGGAAGGAGGAAGAGGAGGAGGAAGAGCTGGGTTGAAGTAAGTCATGCTCTTATTGAAATCAGAGTAGTCAGTGCTGAAGCAACACTGGACAAACACATCGGTGTCAGCAGAGGGTATGAAAAAATTTGTTTTTTCCCATTTTGCTTCTCCCCAGCACCTCTTTCACCCCTAAAGTCTTTTTTTTTTTCTCAGGTAGTATCTCCAAAATGAGGTACAAGCACAGAAGAGGGTGTTATCCAAATGGCTGCTCTAAATCTGAGATGTCACCTATGTGACATGTCACGGAAAGTGCTATCTGGCAGGAATGGGACTACCTTTCCGAAAGCTCTTTGTCTGATACAAGCTGTATTTTGGGACAGCACCCATGCCTGTCTAGCATCCCATGCCACAAGATCACGACTCTACTGGGTAAAAAAAAAACAAACACCAAAAAAACCAAAAAACAAACAAACAAAAAACCATTATAACTAAAGAGAACAATTCCCTCCTTTCCCTTTGAATCACGAACGGAGTCAGCTTTCCCACTAACAGCGACAAAATGAGCCCCAGGGAGCCCTCCCCAGTGACTCAGTTAGATCTGGGGCCAGCAGGAGACAAAGAGCCCGGAGCATCACCCCAGGTACCGCCTGGCAGCTACCGCCCCAGCTGCATCCACCGCTGCTCCGAGGGCATCAAGCAATGATATGAAAGCATCGCTCCCGCCCAGAAATCCCATCAAGTACGCTGGTTCCCGCAAGGGCTGGAGGGGAACACCAAAGCTTTTCAGTTCCTTTCTTGGCGACGCAGTCGCAGTCCCGAGGGGGAGGTGAGGTCATGGCGCGCGGGGCTGGCAGAGCCCCATGCCCGCCACACAAAAGCAGGGAAGGAGCCACCCCTTCTTCTCCCTCCTCTGGGACAAAACAAGCACTACTCTAATTGATTGCATGGGGCTCCAGTCATCAGTAACCGTAAAAAGACTTCTCTTCCCAAGCCTGTTGAACAACCCAAACAGCACAAAAAGAGGAGGAAATGAAAAAATACGGCGGCCAACTTTTAGTCACTCGTTCCCAGGAGGAAAAACTCCTTAACCCAAATTTTGCTTCACGTGCATCTCTCACAAAACAATACTTCTTATGAGATAGATAAAAAGGCAAACACAAGAAATACACTTGGTTGCTTAAGCTATACTGTGTATAGTGAAAATGTCAGGCGTTTTTCTCACACTAGTATCAATGTGCTGCATAGCAACAAGTCAGAATGAAAGGTTAATGGTAAGGACCGCAGCCTGGAACATGCTCATTCCCACGGTCCTGAAGTCACCAAAGGAAAATGCTGCGCTGATTTGTTTTGTTTTGCTAATGGCACGAAGGCTTAAAAAGAGCGGTGGGCTTTAATGTGAAAACCCACCCTGTCTGAACCGGCTGTGCTGGAGAGATGGCACCAAGCACCATACATTGCCTGCCACTGCAAGAGTTTCAGAAACTCTGTGTTGGCTCTCATCTGCATGACAGGATTTAGGGGAAAAGGGTTGTTTTTCACCAGGACTACAGCAATGAACCTCACCGAGTTAAGCAGATCCTAAGCATAGCTAGGACTTACCAGGCTATACACCATTTGGACAAGAGCACCTCTAGCCTGGCAAATATGTCTTCCATTATCTTGCTCACATTTAAAAGCTTTTTACTATGTGTAAATATAACCATGTATTTTCTACAATAGAATCCCACAGTTACACATTAAATAATCGCCATCTCCGTCACGTAATTCTAGTGAAATCAAGCAAGAGATTTTTAAAAGGCAAAAGCAGTCATCCAAACCACACGCTCTACTCTCTATGAATGTGTAAATGAGGAAAAAGACAACGAACAAAACTGCATTACATTTAAGTCCACCTGAATTAACCAAATTTCATAGACTGATACACTGATATGCAAAGAAAGGCAATTGTTTACCAGGAGAAATTGTCTCCAGACTCCCAGGATTAATCTTTCTCGTGCTTGTGCAGTGTTGGACAGTTGACCCAGTGAAGACCAAGTAAAAAACGACATCATCTTCAACTTTATCTTCCTCAGTCAGCTGCACTGTAATAACAGAGTCACCCTAGGGAAAAGGACAAGCAAAAAGGTTAGGTTCACATTTGCAAGAACTGCATCATATAAAATAAAACTTCTCTACCTACAAGGCTCCTGCTCCCTGTTCATACACTCCTTTCACACAACTCAGGGCCCATCCTAATTTTCAGATATACAAGTCATCCTTAGCATGCCTCCTAGCATCACAGCCAGCCAACCAGCTAGAAAATATGTTGCGTGCAGCTCTGGGAAGAGATATGTAGAAATCTCATGGGTATATTCAAAACAGCAGCTTAATATGGTGAAATCACGCCAAGTCTGACAAACACGAGCATGCACACCACACAGGACTTTTTATACACACACACGCATATATACATATCCCCCCACATATGCATAGCTAAACCAACAGAACTGGGATAGCAACCTAAAATTGCCTCTGACTTCATAAATTTGAACAAATTCCCTAATTCTGCTTGAGCGTTCACATTTCCCCTGTCCAAGCTAGCCACTCTGTGATAGTCCCTGTGTAACCAACGTAATCACTGAACGCATCCTCTCATCCACAACCCATAAACACACAAACATATGAAAGTTTCATATCCACTGAGATTTTTTCCACCTTCCTTACAAAAAAACAGTAACTGTGGCTGTAAAGACAGCAGTAGCTCTTCTCACTCATCTATAAGCTCGTGCCTTGGTGGTAAGATCTGTACATTATCAAAATCAGCTGTTCTTCAAGCCCTGAAATCTGTTGTGATATGTTGGCTGAACACTCCTGCTTAGTTTTAGGGAGGCCTTCTTTCAGCACCTCAGTATATTCCATCATTTTGCTCATCTTTAGTATCAACAAAAATTATGTTCATAAACGGCACACATGGTTATCACAGTTAACCCAGCACAGGATAACAGTGAATACACCTGAAATTCAAACACCTGCATGGAGAAGAACAGATACAATACCCACCAAATTCAGTTTTCCATGGGGAAGGGAAAGCAAGGAAAGAGGATGGCTTGCAGTTACTACAGCGCTAAGTGAAGCATGTTCATTTGATCTCACCATACATTGTTTATCTACCCAAAAAATTATATAAACTATGAGACACTGAGAACAACAGGCTGTGACGTGACCTTCTGCCCCTTTTCTATCAAGATCAAAACCAGTTGGATGCCCCAGTTTTACACTGCAGCTGCATTAGCCAGCTCTCTGCCACCACCCCATTGAGAATACAGTTAAGGCTGCAAATCTGGAAAAGATTTTTTTTTGCAGATTATGTAATTCCAATTTGCATATCCAATAGAATACATATGTCCTTTCATTTAAAACCTTCCCCTTAAGATCACTCAGTTCATCCCTTCTCTTAAGTCAAACGTAACTACTGCAGAGAAGCCCAAGTCTTCCAAGCCCTCCTGTACATCCATGCCGCGTTAGCATCGCTTCCCACGCTCCGTCTCGCAACTCTTCCCGTTCTCCCTCATCTTAGCTCCTTTTACGCCTCACCACAGTTTCCTTCTCCCAAGTTCATATCCAGTTCTCCTCCTCTGATCTGGCCTGTCTGGTACCTCTTGCCACGGGCAGGGTTGCACCTTGTTTTGATCGAAATATGGTTTTGCAGCGCAGTATACAACCAGCCCCCGGCCTTAAAAACAAATATATGGGTCAGCCTTGTAACACACAGGAAGGAAAACCATCAGAAAAAATAAATGGAGCAGTGAGTCTGTCTACTTTACATTTCCAGGGGTTGCAGACTTACAAATGTACGTTTTAGGAAGGTCTCGCACGATAATATCAGACCAGACTTCCAGCTGGGGAGAAAGGGACCATGTAGCAAAAGTATATATTGTATATAGTCAGTGTTAAAATAAAAACAGGTGCAAAAAGAAATAAATCAAACTTTAAATTCAAGCATGACCAGTTCACATGCTGAGTTGAAAACTAAATATTCCATTTCAAGCAAATGGATCCAGTTTTGAGCGGATGTTCAAAAAAATAAAAGTTGAAGTTTTAACCAAGAAACCCTTTGTGCTTTGCTTTTTATATCCGTCTTTGTTCAAACTGTGCCTCCCTTAAGGCATGAACATACAAAGTACTTAAATGGACTTAAAATGCAGGTGAGATTTCAAGACACTCATCAACAGGTCTGATTGTTTCAAATGGTTAAAGTGGTATCTGTTAAAGGAGATTTTTCTTTTAACTCAGAAATCAAGCACAGCTAGTCCAATTTCTGTGAAAGAAAAACAAATCCACATAGAGTGCACATGAGAAGACACCTATCTGTCCATGTGAAACAGTCACTTCCATATCAAGGGAAAGCAATTTAATTTGCAGCATTATTGCAAAAGCTATTTTGTATATTTAGTTATTGTCAAAAGACATGTAAATACATGTAAAAAACGTGAACACCAAAGCTTCCACATAACCTGAAATCTGTCTAAGCTGGGACTTAAAAAAAAGATAGTTCAACTTCTCATACAGATACCTGAACTTCAGGTGTGGAGCAGTCTGACCTAATTTTGAAGGTGGCCCTGCTTTGGGGCATGGTTAGACCAAATGAACTCCAGCAGTCGTATCCAACCAAAACTATTATATTTGTATTTTAATTCAGCTTACTGTGGTTCATGTTTAAATCTAGGAGAACCACATATTATCATCAGCTGATATTAAATTAAAAGGCTCTTCAGCTGTGTCTAAGTAGCACTTTATGGTGGGATGCTCCCCACCACCCGGCTCTCTCCTCCTCCTCCCATTCCGGAGGACCCTCCGGCAAAAGACTGAAGGGGAACGCCCACTGGCCTTCATATGATAACTGAACATTTTACTTTTTTTCTTTAATTGAAATTTTAAGTTGTCTCCAAATATCTTCGGCAAGATCAGTAACATGCCACCTAACTGCTGTGTGCTTCAGTTTACGTATACGTGTCTTCTGAGCTACCTCTTAGCCGTACTGGGCACGACAGCTCACCGTGCGAGATACGATCCGAGATCCCAGAAGGAAAAGAGCAAAGAACTAAATAAGAGAGACCGTCCTCCTTCAATGCACATCTCTACTTCCCAGTTATTAACTGTTTCGTTGTCCACTGCCAATCTTCATTTGATTTTTAAAAGTTATATTTAAACAACGTATTTATTTGAAAAGGAAATAACACACAGAACAAACTCCTCTCTTTCAAACATTTGGAGTTAAAGAAAATCAGCTACAAATGCAGCCAAATTCCTCCAACCCACATAGAAGACTTTCCAACAGCACTATTGCATTCAGCCTCCAAAAACATTTTAATTGAAGTATGTTTACCTTTATTCATTTAATATTTCCAAAAAATGTCATCTGTTCAGTATCACTGCCACACAAGGTGGTTATTATAACCCCTCTTTCATCCTGAATGGCTAGAAATGGGAGGCCAGCCTGCCAATATCCCTTTGGTGAAAGTACAGACAGATCAAAGTAATTCTCTGGAATGTTCCAACAAATAAGAATAATTTAATTTCAAAACTAGTTTGGATCGACTAATATTTACTTGGCTTAAAGCCCATTGGAAATGAAAGCATTCCATTTTGGTCCATTCATGAAAGAGGTCGCCCTCTCCCTCGTTCGGATCTGAAAAATCTCTGGTTTCAGATAGCTGTAACGGGATGTAAAGAACATGGATGTGGCTCTTTCCTCTAGATATATTCCCTTCCTCAAATCGAAGAGAGAAAGCTGAAGGTCTGCCTTGCTGAGGGATGGGTTTAAAGCCCTGACCTTGGCTTTTAAACTTGTATAAAACAATTCAGAAAGGGATTTCAGCGTGGCACATCTCTGAACCTTTAGCTGAGTTAAGGCACCAGAAATGCAATTATCTCTAAAAAGGCCCAAATGCTGTTACTAGGTCTGAAAACCAAAACCAGATAGACAACACACCTGTTTGTCAGCATATTTCATTGACATTAGGACAACTCCACCTTTTTAGGTATTTGTTTTTCCAGTGCTGCAGTTATAAAGGTATGGAGACTGTGTGGGGGCAAAGTGCAAGCAACTCTGGGTAATAATTTCTTCTTTCTCAGACTTGGTTTCTGTGTCTGTAAAGGTGAGTTATTTATCTTCAAAGGAATTTTTTTTTTTAATAGATGACTTCAGCAATATTTGGAAGTGACGACAAAGCAAACAAAATCTTTAAGCTCAAAAGAATTAAGATCACTTGTGTTATTAGATGAAAAATACTATTCACATTCCAAAAACAAAGAATTGTTTTAAGCATGTAAAGACATCTTTCTTTTCCACTTCAGGCTGTGGAAATCTATCTGGTTTTGGGGAATCTGTCACAGAGGATCCTTTACAGTGGGACTGCAAGGACAGCCCCAACAAATGCAGGATTCAAGACTTCCAGAGCAAAACCATGAGTTTAGCTGGCAAGGGCAAGTTTTCCCTGAGGGATATCAGCTCTACCAACAATAGGTACATTTCTCTACAATGGACTACTCTGGCTAACAAATTTTGAAGTTTCTAAAAATAAAACAATTTAAAAAAAAAGCAAGCTGTATTTTTATAGCTTAAGCATGTGATTTCTAAACTGTTTTTCCCCCCATGGTTCATACTGGAAATTTTCAAGTATGTTATCTAACCCACAAACCACCCACTCTGACCTCCACACACACACAGTCTAAAAATACTTATGAAAATGAAGCATGTATTAGATAGCAATGCTGAAGCACTCAAGCATTACTTTAGCATTGTGCTTTTCATGAGAAAACACTAACAACTAGTAATCCTGAATTTGTTCTACACAGAAAAGTGAAACTGCTGCTGATGACCATTGCCATCTCCAGCTGTTTCTTCATGCGGTTAAAGCCTAGCCAGTGATGGAAAGTCCAGGTGTTAGATGACTTAGAGATTCATATACAAGGAAAGAAACCTTCCTTCCAACCTATTTTCTTCTAAAGAGTTGTTGCAGATGTCAGTGTGATGATGCTTTATTAAATAGGCTGGATTAGGCACTGGATTAGATGAGTAAATATAACCCGCCACTGTTAACAAGTTTTGTTTTGTTTCCGCTATTCAGAACATGAATCAGATCCTTGTTGGGTCATTGCTTATTGCATTATGTTGGGACACAAAAGGAGAAATATGCTTTTGAAACAAATTTCCCCCCCCG
>VZTL01025565.1:52838-64838 GCA_013400535.1 Scopus umbretta
AAAAAAAAAAAAAAGCAAGCAGAGGCCATGTATGGAAGCCAAAAAAGGGAAACAAAGATTTTATTCTCTACTTCCCATCAGCAGGAAATGTCCAGCCACTTCCTGGGAAGCAGGGCTTTGGTACGCATAGTGGTTGCTCCGGAAGATGAATGTAAATAACAGATGCCCCCCCTTCCTCCTTCTTTCTCTTAGTTTTTAGTGCTGAGCCAATGTCATATGGTATGGAATATCCCTTTGGTCAGTTTGGGTCAGCCGTCCTGGCTATGTCCCCTCCCAAGAGCTTGTCTACCCCCAGCCCACTTCTAAGGGGGTAAAAGTGTTGGAAAAAGCGTCTTGATGCTGTGCAAGTACTGCTCAGCAGTAGTCAAAACACAGGTACGGGTGTGTTATCAACACCTTTCTAGCTACCAACACAAAGCACAGCACTATGAGGGCTGCTATGGGGAAGATTAACTCCATCTCAGCCAGACCCACTACAGATGTAACCAGAATTTGGGAAGTGGAAGATGAAAAGAGTCTGGATCAAGGACCTAACTTAAAAGACTAGGTCAAGCACAGTTTAATGAGAAAACTACTTTGTCTGCAGAATGAAAGCAGAACCAGACAAGATGCAATGTGCTCCTCTCAAGAAATTAGTTTAGTCAGGCGCCCCAACCAACTTTCTTAAAACCAACCAAGAAGCAGGTTCTTCCACAAGTAACATAAGCAAATATTTTATTTGTAAAAGGTCCTTAGAGGCCTTCCAGTCATTCATAATTCAAAGACACTTTGAAGGTGGGGCAGAAAACTACTGTCATTAAGAAGAAATCAAGTACCCAACAAATAAAAGACAAGAGGTTTATCAGATCCTCGTACCATAGAGCTGAACTAAATATCAAGGCTGGTTCTCCTATTGCTCAAGACAGAAAGTAAGACAGACAGGGCTTCTGTATAGTGATTTTCGTGAGAAATCCTCACATCAAAAGCATGCGAGGTTATGTTCTACTTTTTCTGCTGGACTGATCTCAGATATTCAGGCATCCCAGTGGCCTTTGTCACCATAGATGCCACTAAGCAAATAAATTCAGCGTTAGTAGAAAAGTAACTAAACCACAGCTGCCAACCTCATGACAACATTTTACTGTAGGATTATAAAGGTATTTTGTCCTGGCCCTTTGCTAGAGATTTCTGAAAATCATTAATTATGTAGCACACAATAGTGCACAAGTCACACCTGAGATGGTTTCAGCCATGGTAACAACCAGGCTGCCAGGCAAGCATGACTGCACAACCCCTTGCTACACTCATGGACACAGGGAACCACAGCTTGGGACAGACACTGCTGCCACAAACCTCAAGCTCTCTGTATTGTGAACTTTTTTCTTTCATCTTTTAATATTTATTCAAAAGAGGGTGTTTTCTTGAAACAAGAACATCAGAAGTTATCACTATTGTTCTTCTCAGGAACACACAGAGCACTTCAGTAGGGCATCATTCTGTGCGAAATATGTAAGTGGGAGAAAAATATTCGAAGTATTATCCTTTTCTTCCCATTTTAGATTAAAGCAGGACACACTGGGAAATCTACAGGAGTAGTTCATTCATTAACAGAAGAGAAGACCTACTGTACCCAAAACCCAGGTTATATTAAGAAAGGGTCAATGCATTCCTTCTGAGGCTTTTGAAGTTCATACTTCATTAAGTTGCATGGCATTTTGGCTTGGAAGTGGAAGCTCTCATCTCTATCAAAACTCTTCTTGAGAAACTCTGCAGGTTACACAGCTCGTAAGTGGCAGTTTATACAAGAGACTCCATCCACAGACCTGATTAAAGAGCAAAGTCAATGGGAGAATTTTTATCAATTAAGTGTTTGCCCTCCCATGCAATCACCAGTTATGACACATTTGGGTTTGTCACTCCGAATAACATGGGCACACCTTAGACGAACCATGCAGAGGAGGTGTGTGGTGATTTAAAACAAGTTTGTTCCTTTTAATCAAAAAGGGAAAAGGAAAAAAGTTTGCAGCTATACATCATCCTTCCCCAGCTGCTAATCTTTTCCATTTCACACCCACTGATCATTATCACAATGAAAAAGCATTCCTGTCTTAAAGGCACATCTAAGGTTGTAGCCTTGGTAGTAATCAAGAGAAGATGACACTTAATGCTTCCCAACTCGTCCCATGCATGTCACTCCAGTCCTGCTCCAACACATTCATACCCAATACTGCTCTCAGGTTATTCTTCTAAAAAAAAAAAACCAACATTGATTTCAGAGTGGCAGGAGATGTGAGTGGGTTAGAAGAACCATCAACAACGTTATAAAGATCCTATAGCTAGCAGAGGCTGAAATTGGAAGTCATGCAGGTCACTTTTGAAGTGAGATTTTCAGGACATTGTACATAGCTGAAGACTTGACCTTGATCATTCACTCACATGCACTCTATATTTATTAAAGTTTGGTTAGAAATTAGGACAGAGCTTGTGATCCCCGAACCTTTTGCAATTAAATCTCTTACTGAATAGTTTTGCTGACTTCTCAATTAATTATAAAATTTATGAAAAAAATCAACACATTTACAAAGCTCTTTCCCATTTTCTTTCTCTTGCCTGGATGTTAGCAACAGTTGAGTTTAAGCTGAGTGACTAATTTAAATTATTTCATTCATAAACAGAGAATTTAATGACTCACAACAATAAAAAAGGTCACTTAATAATAAACCTCCATTGTTTAGAGCAATGTTAATCCATTTTTCCTACCCGTATACTCCTTGATGGTCTGGATATTCCAGTAACATACTGACAACAGCTAGGAAGTACCTTGCAATACTCAAGTTGAAATTTTGACTTTTGTGGGTAGAGAGATACAACTTTTATAAAAGGGTGATGATCAGCAAGGTCATTGCAAGTATTTAACAGAAACAAACAAAACTGAAGCTCCTAAATTCCTATCTCCCATCAACCAAAGACTTCTGCAACCCTCCCATTCCACCTGAGCCATGCCAGCAAACCGAACGATTTCAACCTTCAGCTTTGAGACCCTGGGCTTCCCAAGCACAAAGCCTCAGGCAGATCAGAAATAAAGTTTGAAACACTGTCCTTCATGCACTGTGCTGTTTCCATTATCAATGGGACAGCACTGAAATACAAAAGGGATATAGGTAAAAGCCAGTTTCGGATTTAATCCAGCATCTGTGCATCAACAGAGATGTTCCCAACTACAGTTTGAGGCAGGCAAACAACTGTGTCCAGCCACACGGACTTCTTTTTTTGCACATCCTGCAGTAAAATGCACCTGAAAAAAATCAATGTATATTAAGGACCTTGTAATACAGAGTATCCCCTTTTCCACAAAATATCCACAGTTACACCAAAGACTATGTAAAGCATGATCCATACAATTACACACTGGAAAGACAACAACCCATGAGAGCAGCAGCAACAGAAATCACACATGCTCAACCCAGCCAAATAACAGTCGCTTTTTGTGTAACCTTAACCTGTGCTAGTGAAAAAGCTGGGAGATAAAGCTCATTCCCTGTTAAAGCCCTTCCCATGCTATGCTGATTATGGCTCTGGAGACCCCCTCTGCATGACAGTCAAGCTTGTATCACAAAGTTTAAGACCACTACTGTAACATCCAGAACTCAAACCTTCATCATCACAGTTATGTGAACCACAGAAGACCTTGTCAATGACTTCCCCACTCTACTACCCCACTTCTTCAAAACATCACTGCTGGCAGCAAGACAGCAGCTCATATTAGTACCCCATCAAGATACGTGAGGAAGGAGGAATTGGGTTTGGACATCTTTATTTCAAATTCACACCACAATATGAAGTCACAGACTCTGCCAAGTAACACTGCCTTTTATAAAGGCAATTACGTATTGACAGTGGTACAGATGGGATGGCTGCTTGACCTACAGCCTGTTTAAGCACCAGCATTGACAGTATCGCGCCACGGTGAACCTTCCCCGTGCTATATTGAGGAACGCTTCACTGCCCTATCTCTCCTGGCACAAGCTCCTCTGCCCCATGACTGTGCGGCTGTGAGCAGCGCCAGGCTCCAGGGCCAGGAGAGCTCGTTAAACAGCGTTAAGAGCAGGTAACGAACAGCTCGGGGTGAGAGATATGATGCTTCTGGGGGGACCAGCTGAATGAGCCAGGGGCTGGCTGTTTGCAGAGGAAAGGCCGAGCTCTTGTCCCAGCCCAAACCTGCAGCAATACTATGCTTAGCTCCGGACCCCAAACAATCAGGCAACGCTTAAATGGGACAGACTTATTTAATCACAAAAACATGACACCCATTATTACTACAGGATGTGTTTTCCACTTTATCTCTTAATCTTTACACTTACAAAGGCGAGTCGTCTCCTCATTACAGGTTGTGATCTCCCAGTGGTCAGAAGCTCTGCAGAGGCAGGACAGTTGATTTTTACAGAAGAGGTAAATTTAAGTCCAAGCAGCCAAAAGAAGGAACCAAAGAGGATGCAGCAGGGGGTCTTCTCTCTATTTATGTACACTGACTTGAATAATACAGGAATCTCTACCCTCCTATTACGGCACAGGTGGAAGTACCATCTTTTACATCATCCACAAAACTTTGGTCCCAAGTACACCAGACATCTCAGGTTCCCAGAACACTTTTCATAATTGTAAGGTATTAATCTGGGCAACCTGGCAATTATCAGGATAAAATGTGCTCTAGTTCTCTAATTGGCTTCCAGGAACTGAACTGGAGGCATCATTTTTTACTTTCTCTTCCTAAAAGGAGCTCAGTAATGCTGCTGCTGATAAAAACAACTACCAAATGGAGCTTTCAGGATGAAACTCATGTAGGATTGAAAAAAATTAACAAACAAAATTAAGTAATCTTGAATCTAAGCTATTGGCTTAAAAGAGGAAGAGCGTAAAGGATGTCAAGAACAAAAGGAAAAAATTTGGGGGAAGCAATTTCTCCTGAGAGTAGACAAATGTAGGGGGATCCCCTGACATGTCTGTATTGCCTGTTATTTCCAGTTGTTTACTTCACAGAGATGAAATTCCTTATGAAGAAATCCACAGGATATTGTTCCCAGTTACCTGAAAACAAGCTCAAGGAGCCTAAACACAGAAAACAGTTGACATCACTTTGAAGAAGGAACTGGTGAGGTTTGGTATTCACCTACCAATGGCCAGATCAAAAGACTGTTGTGTCTGCCTTTTGAAAAATAAAAATACCAGGAAGACACATTTTTCTTTATCTTCTGTTCACACCTAACAACCCTCAGATGAGCTGAGCCGTCAATTAACAATACATGGAAAACAAAACTGATCTTAAAATATACAAAGCATTTACACTGAAAGCAAACAGGAAGACTAAATATTGAATTTTCAATGTCCTTGAGTTTCTCTTTTTGCCTCCCCTCCACCTCTTCCTTAAGCTTCCAAAATTTGTCTGTTTTGAAAGGGAGCTGATTTGCGCATACACCTGGCCGGGGGAGGAGGAGAAAGAGTGAAAAGGGAGTCACTGATGTATTAATAATGTTGCCACCAACTTGTTGGCCTTGCAAAGAAACACTATACTGAGTGCCATATAATCATTATTTTACACCGGGCTACATTTGATCTCAGTCCAGTCCTCCTCACTATCACGTGGGGATGAGGACTTTTAAGCATGCCACTCCAGTATTACATATTAAATACAAACCCACAGAAAATGGTGGGAAAATAAACTAAGTCAGAAGATAAGACTGGGAAAACAAAGCCTCCAGATTAGTTAAGTCATACACTGTTCAAAAGACATAAGGATAATTTAAACCTGCTTTCTACCATTCATGTGTTTCTCCCATAGCTTCTACATCATATATTCGCACAGTAAGTTTCATTCTCTTTTAGTGTGTCCTAAGTTTAAATTAAGTTTCTTCAAAGTCAAGGCACATTCAGGAGGCGTGTGATTTAACAAATTTCAGGCAATGTTTAGTTTCACAGTAATAAAGAATACGATGGTATACTCCAGGAAAGCCATTCTCCCAAAGTCAGGTTACACTCTGTAGTGTTAATCTTGCTTCAAGCACAAGACTTTTTACAGTAAGTAGAGAATAAATTCCAATATAAGCTTCCAGCTGGTAATTAAAAGTAGGCAAAATTTAAAAGCTTCCATGGCATTAAAGGTCAGTATGATCCATTATTTACAACACACAACACTTTCCAAGATACAGGTCTATCACCAGCCCTGATCGTTTCTCCTTTCTTCCCCTTAAAAGGCACATTTGCAAGCAATTTTCCCTCCAAATTTTCCATCCTTGCATCCAGCTCTACCCTTGTTAGCGAGGTCTGTGGGTAGGACCATAAGCACAAGACAGCTTCAACAGCTAACCCTGCTCTAAGCATGACAAGGCAATATGGAAAATAAACAGTCGCAAACCTGGCTGGCAGCTTTGGCACAAATGTAACACACATGCGTACACCCCCACAAATCCAGGTCTAATTTGACAGTCCCCATGTTCTGCAACAAAGCCGCTATTCAAGAGCGAGAGGAAGCTTGTTCCTTACTAATGTAGCCATCGAGGTTACGAGCTTCCAGGAGGCTGACGTAAACCATTCCCTGCTGCAGCACTTGCAGCACAGCCGAGCCGGTCGCTGCTTCCAGTTCCTCCCTGCCACGTTTAAAACTCCAACTAGAAAAACATTATCACAGTGGGCAAGCACTGCACACTGGGATGCCCAATTTTTCACGCAAGTAATTTCTTCTTACAGCCTCTCCACACATCAAGTCGCAAGAGCACAGCCAGGCGCTCGAGCATGCTTTTGGGAGGAAAAAAAATAAAAGCAGGGGGATGCCTGCATGGTGACAGCATTACAACATCTCTCAAAACTTCTTTAAAATTGTCTGCTGGAAAAACAGAGGAGCTCTGTGACTTACCTGAGAGTGACCACCAAGCATTTGCAATTCACTGAATACAAATAAGGTCTTTGGGAAGCAAGGAAAAAAGGAGCAGTATCTCCAAAAAGGGTGGAGGGAAGCATTTTGTGTGAATAGCAAAAGAGGAAAAAACTGTTTAAATTTTGTACTCACATATAATGGAGCTTGCTGTGGATTAAGTTTCATGACCTCAGAACACTGAAACAAAAAAAGACAAATTTAAGACATTTTTATAAAATTTTAAGTACTTCTTCATACGCTGCAGAACACTAAACTTCCGAAGCTGCATTAGCACCCCATGAGATTTTTTCCAATAGTTACTTTTACACAACAATCTTCTATTTTCTCGCTTTCAGATCAAAAATGATCTGTCACTTCTTGTTTTTTATTTATGCTCAAATTAAGCAAAGACAACTCTAAACTGATTTGTAGAGCAAAGCACTCATCTGAACCGTCGGCAGTGTTGGCGCTGATGATATCCCAAGTGAAACTCGCTTCCTCTTCACGTCCATCTCAGTTCATCCTTCCCCCTAGCAACCTTCTCGTCATATCTGTTTTTTACCCTTAATTGCTATCTGTCCACACATTCCCCCACTCCCATCCAAAAAATGTTTTTAAAGATTTGTAGTTCTCTTTGCTGCTGGAGAAGACCAATTACTCTGGCAAATACTACCTTGGCCAAGTTAATTTGGTGCCTTCCCCGCCTGCCCCAGTGGACTGTTTGTTCAAGAAACATTTCAAAACTATTTAAAAATCAAACTATCAAAAATGCTTCTTGCAAAAATGTGGGAAAACTTCCAGAATAGATGATGCTCACGATTCTGCATCGGCATGTTTCATAGTCAAAAACTACCATTACTCATCCTACCAAGGTGATTTAAGTGAAGAAAATTTCCTCTTTCAGGTGTGCCCCTGTAATTTCTATATAACCTGGTGAAAGATGTTTGTATTGAGCTTTGAATCAGTTGAACCAGAATTTCACTTGCATTAGTGTCTCCATTGCAGTAGAACATATTCACCCTAAATGAAAGCTGTAAGTTTTCATTCAATGTATGTATTAAGCAGTCCAGGATCCTAAGATGAAGGAATGCAAAACAATTAAAAATGGAATTTCTGCTGTTGCTCATGTCTGCAGTACTGGTAATGCTCTGCAAATACCTCAAACCCTTTTAAAATGGGATGAAATACCACTCTGCTTTTCACACAGAAAACACAGGATCTTGTTCATACTTCATCCTCTTCCAAACCCCAAGTCTGCCTTTAGTGAGACAGAAATTAAACCACAGCCTAAGTTTTCTCAGCTGATTCCAGCTATCCTTGCTCCCTCACACACTCTCCTTATTTTACAAAGAAGCGGTTTTGTACCGGTTGCTTTAAAATATCTGAGCTACCTGCCAAGCTTGCTCACCAAAACACAGTCCCTCGGCAAAAAGTCCTCCAAGGTAGCCAGGAGACAGATGAATATTTTGCAATGGCCTTAAATCTAGTCAAACCTATTTTCAACCTCAAGATTCCCCTTCCAACAGCAAGAAAGCCTCAAAATGATTATGCTTGATAGTTTTCCCTGTATTTTCAGCTCTTACAAAGACTGACTGACTCGTGAAAACAGGGGACTAGTACCACTAGCTATCATTTGGGCGGGTGAGCTCCAGAAACAGCTCTGCAAGTGATCCTCACTTCTGCCCAACAACGTGCTCCTGCTATTCCAGTCCTACTGAGGGCTCAAAAAGAAAAGAAGAAAAAAAAAAAAAAAAAAAAAAAAAAAAAAAAAAAAAAACAACAAAAAAAATGCACAAACCCTGCCAATCTCCCTCATGACCTACCTGAGCGCCTCTCTCCTATTCTGAACCTGAGCATCTTGAACAGGGATACCAAAACATTATCCAGCCAAGAGTGTTCATTGTATCTTATGGAAATTAAACCATGGTTGGAAAAACTCCCTTTTAGGCCCACTTCATGTTTGGATTTTTACAAAGTCTCACTGCAATGGACCAATTCCCTCAGGAAGCGAAATTAGGACCTGTAGTCCAACACAGCAATTTGGTAGTATTTGGATATGACTTTTAAAAATAATATTACACCTCAGATTCAAAACATTTGTGTCTCAGATGATAATGTTTAGAGGAAGTTAATATAAAGCATCATTTTCTCACCACATCTTTTCAAGTCTTGACAAGTAACTGAACAACTTTTCTTTTTGCTGATAAATGATACAGTGTGATATACCTTCAAAGACAAAGAATCTATACTTTTAGATTTACATCAGCTATTAGGATTACTCCTTATCCCCAAAATTCAGCCATCATTCTACACTAGCAATATTACTACTGGCCTTCAATAGGATAAGGTCCAAGTTAAAGGATGTCACATGAAAAATTCAGGAAAAAAGAACACAACAGGTTTGTATTTGCCCAAGACACCACTGGCAATACATATATTCTACTCCTCACGTTTCTCTCTGCTCCCAAATAATTAGTTTTTTAAATTTTTCCCACCTATTTCAGTTTCTCAGGAGTTTGCTCTGAGGAAAAGAAGTTCTTCTAACATACTCGGATATATTCCTCCCTCCTTTGTTAGTTAACAGCTTTACCTCTTCCCTATCGTGGTTCACAGGTATGCTATTGTCACTCTTGCCTTACACACAATAACTTCTGTGACCTGAAAGCAAGTTACACCTATGTTCACTCAAAAAGCAAAATTAACAAGGACACACTCAGGAAGGTCACACCTGGATTTCAACCACAGCTGTTTGCTTTGGCAAACCCACAGGGCACCAGCCAACTACTTGCACTCGGTAGGGTATTCTCACCACTGTCTCATCCCTCCTGCTCCACTTTCTTTGCACGACCCACTCAACAAGCCAGAAGAAAAACAAGTCCCATCCAAAGCCTCATGAAATAAGGAGAAAGGCCCTAAGTACAAGCCTGGGGCATGCACCTAAACCCAAAAACAGCAGCAGGATCCTAATTTTATAGATGTAGGTTTGAGAAGCTGAGAGGTGTTGACAGCAGGAATCGGGTATCTAAGCTGGACCTTTTGCCTCTTTTCCCTATTGACTGCTTCACGGATGCCGTAGCCTGCCCTTTTCAGCAAAGCCATGGAAGGACCTGTATTACACCAAAACTAATGCTTCTTTATTTGACATTTGGGTTGCAACGCTGCAGGACTGATCAGCTGTGAACCTCCTCCCTGCTTTAACGATTTTTGTATGACATGCCATTCTAGCACCTGCCACCAAGACCCATCACATCTTTACGAACAGGAGAAAGCACAGTTCATGTGTTCCATCACAAGGTCTACTCTGATGGGTTTATCCAAAGTGAGAAGCTGTTACGTTACACATCACACTTGATAAACTCAAGACATTTTAGCTGAAAAACCCAATGTGCAAACACTGCCCAAGCTCCTTTGATGAAGTTTTTCAGTCCTTTTTTTCAGGATCAGACAATGTGAGTATTAGTAAGAATGTTCCTTTTAAGGCTACTGGTGGAAACCAATAAAAAAAGCTTTCCCCTGCTGTCTAGCTCAAACATACTGCTGCTGTGGTCTAACCCAGCAGGCAGCTAAACACCACACAGCCATTCACTCACTCCCCCGCAGTGGGATGGGGGGAGAATAGAGGAGAAAAAACCTAAACCAAACCCAACAACATGAAACTCATTGGTTGAGATAAAGACAATTTAATAGGACAGAAAAGGAAGTGAAAATAATAGTAATGATGAAAGAGTATACAAAACGAATGATGCACGATGCAATTGCTCACCACCCACTGACCGATGCCCAGCCCGTCCCCGAGCAGTGGCTGCACTCCCCCACACCTCCCCCCTGCCAACTCCCCCAGGTTTTTTATTCAGCATGACATTATATGGTATGGAATATCCCTTTCGCCAGTTTGGGTCAGCTGTCCTGGCTCTATCCCCTCCAAGATTCTTGTGCACCTCCAGCCTCCCTGCTGGCAGGACAGTGTGAGAAGCTAAAAAGTCCTTGACTAGTGTAAGCACTGCTCAGCAACAACTAAAACATCAGTGTGTTATCAACATTATGCTCATCCTAAATCCAAAACACAGCACTGTACCACCCACTAGGAAGAAAATTAACTCTATCCCAGACAAAACCAGGACAGGTGCACTCAAGGTATCGAAGATCTGTACAAAACATCATTAACAGAAGAGCATGCCCTCAACAGAGCATTGGGGTTCCTGTAATTCAAGTAATAAAGTGAGATGGCATCCTCTGATCTCTGCCATCCAATAGAAGTGCAGACCATTTTGTCCTGCTCCACCACCTTCCTGGCAGATGCCAGATAGCAGCTGAGTGGAGACATGGAAAAGAGGAGAAAGACATATACAGATCAGGAAAGGATGGGCTGGCATTAAAAATTCCCCCTGGGTAACCTCTTTCTGTGGTAGAGTTGGTTTTGGCTGTAATGAAAGTGCCACAAGACACAGAGTCCACAAGAAGTAAATGCTTGATGTGCAAGGAAGGGAGAACACTGACACTTCTCATCAAGGTAAAAAGGGGAGGCCCATGAATTCAACCTCATAACCAGTTTTTGCTGGGTTTTTTTGGCAAGAAAAGTACACAGGAGCAGCGGTGAAATTAGATGATGCTGCTGAACACTTGGTCTTGTTAAACAAGAAAACAAAAATCCTGGAAATACTTCCTGCAGAAGGATTCCCCCCCTTATCTTACTAAGTAAGATGGCCCTTACATCAGTAACTTAAAATGATTTCGCATTTCATAATACACTTCAGTCCAATTTTTCAAAGGATGCAAACTTAGTTTGCAAGGCGGCAGGCAGGTTTGGAAGGTATTTTATCTTACTTTGTTAGGAAGTGCTTTGGCAAAAACATATGAGAAAAACTGAGTGACAGATAAGCCTGAATGACAACTCTGCGTCAGCAAAGGACTAAATTTAGGTTTCTAAACAAGTGAACTTCTCCAACCAGCAGGCAGACAGCGAGCAGCTTCTGAAAAACTTTAATACAGTAAGAAAAATGAAAACAAAAGAAAGACCATACTGGTCATAACCAAACCAAGATTCATAAAGACCCTAATATAGTCAATTAGAAAGTTGGACTACTTTTAAGTGCAAAAATGGGGGGGGGGGGGGG
>VZTL01025565.1:64874-90300 GCA_013400535.1 Scopus umbretta
AAAGGCTAAACTGAATTTTCTCCTATTTAGAGGAGCATATCCTTCAAGTTGATGCTTCCTCTGAGCCCCAGAAAGCAATTTCTATCTTTTTGGGCAGGTAGCACTTGCTCTGTCAAATACCGTAGGCTGCAGTGAGAATACCTGGCCATACTGCAAGACCAGTATCTGGACTGCACAGTTTGCCCTGAAAGCCAAGCTAACAAGAATAGGCAGATATAAATCCCACCTCCCTTGCCCAGCTATCGCCCACTACAAGAAATCATACTACAGGCACCCTCATGGCAGCCAGCAGATTCTGCTCCAGTAGCAGTTGCCTTTCATATTATTTCTTGCAAATAGTTGAATCTTTTGAATTTCAGTGCCTAGGCGATTTATCACCATTCTACAGCCATCCAGACACTTATCTTGCAAAGTTTCTGGAATTGTATTAGGTTTTTTTTCCCTTAGGATAACACAGCAAAGTCCCTTGCATTTGCAAATTTGAAAGTAGGACATGAAATAAAAGTCCAGGTTCAAGCTCTTAAAAGCAACAGTGGTTTTAGACATTATAAAGATCTGCATGGGTCAGTAAAATTGAACACTACTGAAGTCTTCTCAAAATGGGAAGGATACCTTTCTGCTCTGTTAAGCATTAAAGAATTAATACAGTGAGTGGTATTAAAGTTTCTTCTAAAGAACTTCAGTGTTTTTTTGCACAAAATTTAATGGAAGACGACAAACGACTATGCTTGATTTCTCTGGTTATGGTAACATCTGACAGGGAAAGAAAGAAAAAAAAAAAAGCATTTATTGCTTTACTGTGGTTCCCAAAACCTCAGCCAGGATTAGGGCTCCATTGGATACGTGCTGTAAAAATGTCAATGCAAACAAGGTTTCTGGCCTGAAGAGTTTACAAACAAGCACAGGCTGTGGGAAGGGATACAAACACCAAGTGCCTAAGCAATAAACCCTCTTCATCCACTACTCCCAGCTACCATTTAATTTAACCTTACTTAGTTGGCTTATTTCTTCCTAGGCATCCTAGGCAAAGTATATATCTTGAGGACAAATCTGAAAGTGAAGCCAATGGTCCTCCAGACCAACCCAGCCCGCGCACGAGCCGTAACGCTGAAGGTCTTTGAACACCACGTAGCTAGGAGCTGTTAAAATGGCTTTTCGATTTTCCCATCGCGCCCTGCTCAGGCTTGCTCTTTTTGGCAGTAGGTTTACATCAAATGCCGGTTTCACTGCCCAGCTTCTGTATGCTTCCCAGCATCTGCTCCTGGCTGCTTCACTCCACGAACCGTACGAGGACTGTATAAGAAAGAAAACATCGTGCTACTCTCAAGACCTTAGCCTCAGAGTAGTCTGTTTTTTTATTATTTTTTTTTTTTAATCAGAAAGGATAGGCAGAAACAAAAACAACCACTCTCAACTTTAACAACCGACCAGAGCTGCAACAAGCAGGAGGTTGAGGGGCATTTGATCCATGCAGTATGTCTGGGAAAGCCTACCTAGTCCCTTCCCTCTCCATTATGCACCAATAAACTTCCATTTTAAGTGTTTGAGCTTTTTCAAGCTTTTCAACTGCAGTTTTAAGACTTTTTAGGTAAACTTCAGTTTTAGATATATGTCAAGCTTAAGCTCTGCTGAACCTTACCTGAGTCTCAGCACTTGACTTTTTTCTTTTCATTTTAGCATTTGATTTTAGAAACAATGATCTGTATTTGCGAAGTTTTAACCATGCACTCCCAGCTGTACAGAAAACAGTCTTAGCCATAAAGAGCTTGTGGTTGCGGGTAGGAAAGAACAGCCAAAAAAACACATGAAGAATCTGATGAAGTTACGGATCGCATGGAAGGCATTCGAACAGATAAGCAGAAACGCAGAGAAAGCAGGATGGCTTTCCAGCTGTAAGGAGGACCGCATCACAGCATTGCCAGGCTGAAAGGAATTTGTTGGGTTTTTGGTTGTTTTTTTTTTTAATAATGTAATAGAATTTACTTTGCACAAAACCATTCTGTAACACTGGTTTGTAAGGACTTCAGTCCCTGAAAGGACTAAACTTTGTGCCTTCAAGGCTCTGGAATAACGCTTCACCAGGTAGTCCTGACTACATATATCCCACAGAAATTAAGAGAAGCGCTATTTATGCTGGTTATCTGTGAGAGAGTAAGCCGTAAACAGATTTTCTTTTGTACTGTAACATTGTCACCAACAAATACACCCACAGATGTACAACCTGCATTATAGCCAATCCTCAGATCCTTACCCTTTAGACAAACAACCCATAAGCTGTAAATGAGTATAAAGGAATCCAAGGACTTCCAGGGAGCACACATCCACCCCCTTCGGCTGGGCTGCATCACTTCCTTCTATACAGCTGCATTATGAAAATAAAATCAAGCTTCCAAAACCACATCACTTCCCATTCAACAAAGCACAGTGTCCTCAAGGGCACTCCCCCACACTCTGGTTTTACAAAATGTTAATTTATGAAGTGCTTAGAAGTATCAGGAGGATTGAGTTTCAGGAGCTAAAGTGCTCCTGCTCTAAACTATACAAGATAAATAAAGACTAGGAAACAGCAAGTGGGGGGACCAGAGAAAAGACCAACTGGCCATATATAGATGAATTCCTGCTGGAGCCACAAATTTCATGCAAAGAGAACCAAAATAGCAACGTCTTTCACAAGTTTATTGTTCTCCCCTAGTGTCAAGGGAATTACTGAGCTGGAATATTCCCCTTTTCTTATGAGTGGTATATGACATTACTGAGTTGCATTACCCATCACCAGTCTCCTCACTTTTTTTGTTATAACACAATTATTTGAAAAAAGGCCCTTCTTGGTTTGGTTTGAGGGTTTGATTTTAGTTTTCTTTTTTTTACCTGTAGCAAAACATCTGAAAATGGAAAGAAACAATGACATGAGTTTTTTTTAATTACTTATATTTTCTTGTTTGGCACTTTTCCTGGCTATCTGCCTACAAAGTTCAGATCTGCTATAACTTACTCTCAACCTGTGGTGCTGGGTGAGACACAGGTTTCCTCACACACTTTGTCCCACAAGCTTCACTCATACTAAATGAACTCCAGAATTCACCATTCATAAAATGAATGAGCTTTCTAATCTGTGTATTAATGCCCTCCTCTTAAAATCCATGTAAAAGGAGACTAAAAAAATCCAGGTCAAACCCTACAAACAGTTTCGGCAGCAGAAATAAACCCATAACCCAGTTCTTCAACAACGTGCATGGAGAAATTTGTATAAACAGAGTGGCTGCAATTGCAGTGACTAAAATAAACCTTAAGACAGAAGATGACCATATGCCCTTCCAGGCATCATACTACTAAATGCAGAACAACCTTCCCTGTAGCTATACTAATGTATAACTTTACATATCTGGTCAGAAATAGGCAGCTGGAGGAATGAGGAGAAATAACCCATCCCAAGGTTATTTTGCAGACACATAGGAAAGCGATACCACCAGCAAAAGCCATCAACCGTGGAAAGGAGAGGAGGTGAGGAAACGAGAAACCACACTTCAAACGTGTGGCAGCAAACAAGTTACCAGCATATCGCAGCGTTGCGTTTACTATCACAGCTGAGCTTAGAACTATAAAAAACCCAGATATTTGCATACAATCATCTGAATTTATGTTACTTGCTGGAGTAACTAAATTCATTACTTTAAAAAAAAATATATATATATATATAACCCTCATGCAGCATTTCCACAGGCAATACTGCTTCCCAGCTGTGTCCTGTCTGCAAACAAAACCATATGCTGCCATTCAATTACAAAGACACAGGACTTTATTTTGGCTGCAAGCAATGGAAAGGAGGTTTTAAAGGTGTTTTGTGTTGGCCTGGCTCTACCCTCGCTCGCCTCCAAAGGCACAGAGGTAACCCAGCAAGACACCCTCGGGAAAACCAGCTGCACGCAGATTGCTTTCACAGCAAGGAAAAAAAAACCAAAACACACACCCTCATGACACCTTTCTCCCCCTAGAAAAAATTGAAAAAGAACATATTAAATTGCAAAATCAGCCTAAAATCCTGTCTTTTTTTCTTTTAACAGTGTTGGAAACCTCAGTATCATGGCCTTCACATACAACAGCCCACCAAACAGAAATCGAGGAGTCGTTACAGGTGAACAACTCGCAGGTTACGCTGCAGCAGAGGGGCTGGGAGCCTAGCAGGAACACAAGCTAACAGAGCATCACTGATTTAATTGACCAATGATTTAATAAAATGCTCTGGATATAGATTAACTTGCTTTGCTTAATGTAGCTCAGCTTCCTGGCAGCAAGAACTGGCCCAGTGCTGTTCCCGGGCTGCCCAGGGGCTGCACCCACCGCTGCTCCAGGGTCACTCGCATTCCAGCTGACCCCCCAACCATGCTCCTTCCCTTCCCCAAATTTATCCCATTATCCTCCCCGAAATAATGAAGCTCAACACAAAGCTAAGGTACAGGCCCAGCATACATATAAAAAAATAAGCTTAATACTTGTTCGTGCTATAGTAAGTCCCTTGCCCAGCTCTGCCAGCCCTCTTCCTCCAGAGATGAACACCCGGCCAAACACCCGTAGCCTCAGGACCAAGTTTCTTTTGCACCATTTTAATCTCGTAATTGTCAAAAAAATAATTTAATGGATTACTTAATTCCCACCCAAAGCCTGGAAAGAGATGAAGCAGTGTAGGGGTAATAAAAGCAGGGCCATTCCCCATGCCTAGCAAAGGCAGGCAGCAATCTCTCTCAAATGTGTACATCTGGTTTCCCTGCTTCCATCTCCTCACCCACTAGTAGATATAAAAACCGAGCCCACAAAGCGCAAATCAGAGCGGCTATCACTCCACAGTCCATATGTGCAATTTCAAAATAAAGAAAGATACTGTAGAAGTTGGAAAACCAGAGAGTAAAAGGATTATTAGCTAGCTCTAATTATACAAACTGATCTCATCCTCTTGCCATAAGCCTCTTTCCTGTGTCCGGAATCTATTTGTGTAATAAAAAGGCCAGCCTTTTGTAAATGTCCAAGAGTCATCAACACAGGGTGATTAATTTCCCATTCTACACTACACACATACTGTCAACCTTGTAATAAGATAGAACCCTGCCCTCACTTCAGTTTTTTTCCTTTAAAATATTACTAATTGCAAACAATATTTAAGATACCTATTTGTAAAATCCAAACAATGTTTCAAAAGGATCTGTCATGCTGCTATAACAAAATAAAATTTGCAGACCTCATCTTCAGTTCAAGTAGCTACATCCTAATAAAGTTAAGAACTAACAGTCGACTTGAATTAAAGCGCAGCATGTACGCAAGAGCGCACGTACGTTTATACTCAAATTAAGTCCTCCAACAGGTTCTGGGGCAGCTGTTTCATGTATGCAAGAGACATTTATCTCAGGCTCAAATACCAGCTTCCAGAAATCTTCAGCAGACATTCTAGAGGCCTCTTCAAAAGAGTAAAATCCAGTTTATACCTTCCAATATACTTTGTAGTTTGAATACACATTTTGGCAACAAATTGTGGGGAAGTCCTCAATGACAACCAGCTCAACCGTATGAGCAATTATTGACTTTGGGTGCTTAAGTAGGATTTTCTTGAAGACTCCCAATTTTCAAAGGACCAGTAAAACCAGAGTTTTGTGCAGAACTGGGGTTCACCCCAAAGAGTATCAGGCTGGGCAGCTGAAGCAGAAGCATCATGAAAGTTGCTAGTTACCTTTCAAAGCAAAGATGCACTACATGGGGCTGACAGCAACTCCAGATGCTCAGCACCAGATGAAGAACTGTGGGGAGGGAAGAACAGGACTTGGGGAGTATTTTGCCCAAATGTATAAAGGGATAAACATGATGAATAGTTGTCATCAGCACTGAAATGCCTGCAGCCTTACCTATGAAGTGGGAGAGAGCAAAGCCTCTAACTAGTGATTCCAACAATTCCTGACCATAGCAGCGTCCTAAAAACAGCTTTCTCCACCTTTCTATCCTCCTGACTCTCAGAGCTATGTTATTTTACGAACTATGCTGAGCAATGATGGTTTCACTAAATGAAACAAAAACCCCAAGTCCTAGAGCTGAACGATAAGACCCTCCTTCTCTCTGTGTCCCACAAGCCACAGTACTTGTACAGCGTTCCCAAAAATGCAGGCCTGGAGTAGAAAACAACTCATGAAGCCCAAAGCACCACGCACGTTTTTATAATGACAAATATTATTTAGTATTTCCTAGCATGTGCAAACCAGGTAGTTATCCAATGCATATTTTAGTAAGTGCATGCACCAACCTTAACTGCGAAAGCCACAGGTGAGAGCTGGAAAAACTGGCATCCAGACCAAGATCCAAGAGACGCCTCCGCCCTCATTTTGGTCAGAGCAGCTTCAGTACCCAATGTTTTAATATGCTTTTCCTCTCTGAAGAATACATCAGACTTACTTTTCCCTTTAGGCTCCCTTTTGCAAATGCTCCCGCTCTGCAGCTCCAGGCGTCACAGACTTACTCAGGGAAAACCTGGTTGGCGTTTTCTTTTTCCAGAAAAGGAAAGCTTTATCAGAAACTTCAGGTTTCCTAGTGGAGAACCTGTGCTAACCCCACTCCCTGTGGCACAGGACAACCACATCTGCCACTGCAAAATTAAGAATTGTTTCTTCTCAAGTACTCCTTTTCGTTCAACTCACAAAACTATGGGAAAAATATTCTCCTGTAACAAATACTTTATTTAGGTAGTCACAGAATATGCTCTTTTACTGGAGCATCCCTTCTAAGGTGTGATAGTCTCAAAAAATGCACACCATGCACCCAGCAAGTGCAATGATGGAGTCACTTGGTACCACATCCCGGAGAGGAAAAATTAAAGCTGCAGCTCCATTCCAAGGACACTGTAGTACGCTACACATCCAGGAAATGCCCCACAAAAAAGTAAAACCCCAAGCAACAGAAAGTATTACATCTCTAAAATGGACAACAGACAAAACTAATTTAAATCTGATTTTAAAATTAATTAAAGCATCAAATAATAAAAATCCAAATAAGAATAGGTTCTACCTAATTCCACTATCCCACTTTCTGGGTTCAAGTCTTTCTGCAGCTAGCTCACACCCAAAAAACCAAACTTTGCAAACAGACACCCACTTGGCACCTGAAATAATTTTTTTCAACTGCTTTTACAAAATGGCCTTTCAGACCAGTCCCTCACAAACTGAACGGGTGAAGTGCCCACAGGTCCCAGCCTCCCCAGTAAATCATTTATTACCCCAGCTCAGGGACAAGCAGCTATGCAGAACCAAGAACCCACGCTGTGCAGCTGTTTGCCAGCCAGGCAACTCTCCGCAATTACGTTCTAACACAGGATTAAGCTTGGTGAGCTGAAATACGTCCCTTTATTACTAGGGTTAGGTGTTGTTTCCCCACCCCCTCAAGTTATGCAGCTATTTTAAATGTTACAGAGCTCATTAACATGAAGTTCATTAAGCAGTAACCACTATATGAATGAAATGAAAAGATTATCATTATAAGCACAATTATGGAAATACTAGACCAGCAGGCAAAAAAAGGAACGGGTATGAGAATGCTCCTAAAACTCCTCCGGGTACGAGGTACGCTCCTAAACTCCAGTTTAGCTTTTTTTTTTTCCCCAGATCCTTCAGAAGAGGCACACCCAGAAATCAGACGTGATGCAGAGGCCGGTTCCCAAGCAAGAGGTCAGGTGAGAAGCTCTTGCTGCCTGTGCTGGGGCTCCCTGGCGATTCATCTGCTGCTGCCGTGCAAGGAAGAAATCATTCCTTGGGTGACCCCCAGGAATGGTCCGGCACCTCCTGCAGCAGCAAGCATTGCTGGCTGCAAGCTCACCGCACTCCAGAAATCAGCAGCAACTTAAGAAGCTAATGCTGAATCAAGCCACAGGTTGCTTCTCTTACATGGCAACTGGTGTCATGCATTCCTTCTTTAAACAAGGCCCCATATATTGGCTAAAGAGCATCGATGTTCATGACGAACTTGAAGACCAGCTCTCAGCCAGCCACATATTCATTCCCGATAAAGCAGGTTTCATTCATAATTTTGCCAAAGACTTCATTTCTTTCTCAAGCTCTGAAAATAGGTATAATTCCCCTACCCAATCCCACTGAAAAAAGAAAACCCAAATGATTACAATAAATATTTGTCTCTCTACAGTAACGGCAGTTTATGATTAATCCACCCAGCTGTTGCTACAGCTCAGTAACACCAAATGAATTGGACCCAGCGTCATTAAAGCATTGGTCTTCTCAGGCAAGACCATGGAAAATGTGAGACACTGCAGAAGGTAAACAGGGTAGGGACAGTGGGAGGAGAGAAGAGGCAGCTTGCGGTAGTTTTCTTTCCTTCCTCCCTCCCTCCCTTGACAGAGCTCAAACATGGCAAGCACCCATTTCCAAGCAAGACTCTTTGCTTTAGGCTAACAGCTTTTGCAAATTCAAGTCTTTTTGGAGAGAATGGGCGTAACTCCATGAGTCAGAACAGCTACTGTCAGTATTGCAATAACCATATATTCACTTTTAGGTCAGATGCATCCCCTGATCTGGTTTACCAAACCAAGAAGCTGGTGCTAACAGGAAAACAAACTCAGAAGCCTCAATGCCACAACCGCTTCAGGACAGACAGACAGCCATCGTGCCCACCAGCAGGAACATCAGACTGGCAGCCAGCAGGACATGAGCTCTGATCCTGACCAGCTTCCACAAAGATCCTCATGCTGCAACCACATGCCTGCCCCGGGGACATAAAAGTCGTATCTTAAAATAGGGAAAACCAGCTGATGCTCTAAGTGTTAAGTGCTATTTTACACCATGGTATATGCTTGATGTAAGGGCTGAGACCACACACCTCCTTCCATTTATTTTTTGCTTCCATTGCAAAGAATTTTTATTTTATGGCAAAATAACTTGTCAAATTTGCTTATAACATGTGCTCTGATATCAGCATCCTGCCTTGCTGTCAAGGAGGTAAGCTGGGCTAACCCATTCCCAAACCCCTCGCCCCAACCCTTACTTGTACATGAAAGAGCTGCCAAAACATTTAACCTTACTTTAACTGCATGAAGCAGTACAGGTGGCTCCGAGATGTCCTTCAGGTCGTTCCCACACTTAGCAGGGAGGAGCAGGGCAGGTCACGATGCTCAGCTCCTGGAAGAGAGGGAAGAAGGAGTCACCAAGTGCAAGGGATAGCATGGCTGCTGGGGGTCCCAACACCCAAACTGGCATCACAACACCTTCACGGAGAGGGAAAGAAACCATCCTGTACCTTGCTAGCCATATGGGAGGCATGTCTTGCCTCCCACAGTACTCCCATGTGGTGATCCACCCCAGGCTTCCATGAACACACATGAGGCCATGACCACACAAAGTAGAGGGCTATATACAGACTCACATGGGCATCTAGCACCATCTAAGAATGATTGTGCTGCTGAGTTGTATTTGCTACTTGCCCTGCTATTTGGTTTATTCCCAAAGTGGTTGATCTGCCATCCATCACCGTATCCCAAACCTCTAAAGTTGGCCTTGAGTCCTTTACATCCATCTTAAACACAACCCTTCCAGGACAGACTTTGTCAAACTATTTGTGAACTCCCTTACGGCAAGGTATTTCAAAAGGAACAAAAGCGCCAAAATTAGATGACAGCAGGTGATGGCCAGCAGATGAGGCCCAAATCTACCAGCAAGTATCCGCCAAACCCTTCTGGGTTGCCTGCACTTTTCCATAGGCTGATTTCCTGCTCTGGGGCAATATCTACTCAGTAGATTCATCCACAGGGATGAACCTGGTCTACTGAGAACACCTGGAAAGAACAAGTGGATTAAATGGATTAAATGTCAAAAGCAGAAAAAGCCCAGGTTGGGCTTTAGCTTACTAAATAGTGTGCGGTAGATTTTATTAGCTAAATCAAAGTCACCCGGGCACCTTGGGCCATCATTTGGTTACCACATCAGGAAAGGTTGCGGCTACACACACATCACCGAACGCAAGTGCGACACACCGACTGCCTCCTCTGGTTTTACCAGACAGAGGAGACTCTGCCCCTGCACTCTCCCCACTGGGAAAGCATCTGTAATCAGGGAACCTCACAGCCTGAGCCAACCTGCTGAGTTCAAAGTGCAATTACAAGCACGGAAGTAACAATGGCAAAACGAGTTACTGGCTGGGAAATCAACTGTACTGTGTGAATTAGCTGGGGAACGTACAACACTGGAAGATAATGCATTGCACAACAAATCTCACTCACAAGAGCAGCATCACCTCAATGTCGGTTTTACACAATGTTTTCTTAAGATTTATTGCTAAAAGTCTCTTTTATCCATTCTGCTGGTGGGTTCCTGCTGAGAAACAGGGAGGTGTTTTGCAAGGCACTACAGCGTACTGCATGCTAAAAGGCATTTTACTGCAAATTTATATATTTAAACATAGACCAAACTGGAAAAAAGAAAAAAGTTTGCCCTCTTGTTCCTCTTAAATTATCAGGATTGTGCATGAATTTCTTCACTGTGGTGTCACACATTTCTGAATTATATTCTTATGGCAAACTACTGGAGCTGAAAGAGGAGTTTACCTGAACTCTTAAATCCCAGTCAAGAGTGCACAAACCCTCTTCAGATTCATTAACCAGTAAAAAGCACGCTCGCAGTCACAAACAAACAGACTGGAACTTCCCTCCGGCATTCCTGTAGTATTGCTTTCAGGACCACATTTTAAAAGATGGTTTCTGTTTGATAAAGCAATAATTAACTACATTAAGCAAGTAACATTAACCCAAGGCTCCTACTAGCCATCCTCTGTTGATCTCGACGTAACAGCTCTCTCCAAGGCATACACTAGAGCAATACAGTGGTTTCATTCATTTGTGAGACATTGATAACTTGGCTTTTAATACTACACTTGTAATATTTTGGCAGAGAAAGCACGGTTTACTGCTATTCCTTTGAACCAACAAGCAATACAGGTATGTCGAACACTGCTAAAGTAAATAGTGAGTATGCTGTGAATCACTGCAAGTTTCTCATCATATCCATAAAGGAATGAGGGTGTGTGCATGGAGACGCACATGCAAAGCTCACTTGGATGCTCATGACTTGGAAAGTATTAGCAACTGGAGAAAAATCAACTGGACTAGCAATAAAAAGCAGTAATACAGATCATAAAATTCTTCCTCTAGGCTTTTTGTTTGTTTGTTTGCTTTTATTCTGTAGGAACATTTAGATTGCAACAGGAAGAAGCAAAGAATATTAAAAAGTCTTAGATATGTACTTTACTTCCGTCTGTAAAGAGCCTGCACAATTAATAAGGCTGTCCACATCAAAGAATCAATTCCCCAAAGAACTGATTTCTGGTTCCCGTTAAACTGCTATGGGATAACTCCCGCATGCCTAAGCACACCCATTTCAGAAGGATTTCCCCATATGGATTTCTTCTCCTCCTCTTCCTTTACTGGTAAATCATTACCAAGTGTAGATGAACACTGAATGTAGCTCCTCCTTCTTGAATCTTAAAAAGATGGTTTTAAAAATTATGGTTCATGGGTAAGCTCATACTGCTTTACAAATGAAAAACTATTCTGTATCATCACAGGAAGACGATGACGTACTGTATCTTTATAAGGAAAGGTGTAAAAAGCCACTGGGTTCCTACACTGCCCTGCCAACATTCCTGTATTCTCACCTGTAACTCTGGATAATTTCTGCCCAAAAGGGCTGACAGTCACAGGATCACACAGTGCCTACTAAAGTGAATGAGAACATAAAGGAGAGTCCTTTTGACCATTTACACAACCTGTTCTGCTTGGATTTCATAAAAATAGGGGCGGGGGGAACCCAACTTGTTTGCTAGGACAGGATTATTTGATGGCATACTGCTCGTGGTCTTGCTCCCTACATACCGAGACAGCTAAAGCAGAAATTACCCACGCAACTGATGAATTGCTGAAATATGTTTAGGGAAGAGAAAGGGAAAGGAAGTGTAAGGACAGCATTACAGCTATTTACACTTTTACAAAGACAAGGTAACTGGCCCTGTGGATTTTATATATATAATTCCTGTAATAGACAAGTTATTTTCCCAAAGAAGAGCCCAACAGCTTAGAGGTGATCTGTAACTGATGTCTCCTTTACAGGCAGAGAAGCCAACCATCAAAAGGTACTCTCTCTGTATTTCTAAATTAGATGAATGGCAGTGACTAACAACGAAAAAAGGAGTTACCCTGTGTTGAAGATCTGTTGAGGAGCAATCAGTTGGGGCTCTCAAACATACATGCTTGGTACAGCGCCAACACTTGGACCTCAGGGTTTCCAGGTGCTCTGCTGGTTCGTCCCCAGCAAACACCCACCTTTCCCAAACACCACCCAGCACAGAGGAAACCACTCCTCAGACTTGCTTTTTTTTCCCCCCTGAACACAAACCCATTTTATTTTTCTGAGAAGTGTTGCATGTTTTGTTGCTCTGCCAGCTGACCGCTTTGACACGTCGAACGAGTTATCTCACCATCTGGTTGTAATTGCCATCATGAAGCTTTCAACAAATTCACAAAACAGCACCAAGATCTGGGCACTAATGGTTTAGGAGCTGAACTGCTGATTATTTGGGATTATTTAATACAGCTGGAACCTTTTGATAGCCAAGACTCCTGAACACAGCCAATCCCACAGCTATGGCACCCAAACAAGCCTCTGGAGTATTTCCGAGTTTTGGCTGTTGCCCGCTATAAAACCTCCTCACAATTTCGTATCAAATGATATCAAGAAAAACACTGCTTCTCCTCCTCATCTCCCAAATTGCTGGGTGTACAACTGCATGCTGCTGTTATCTTTTGCTTGTAATACACAGCCTATACTTATATACCACAATATTCTCATTACAGGACATCCTTTTCCTGCTTCGAGTGCATCTCCCAAGAGAAACTGCCTCACAAGACCTTTTTCGGAAGTTTGTCCCATGGTCTGAACCATATTTCCTAATTCCTTAGGGAAGGGAGCCTGGCCACACTCTGCTTGGACAAGGCATTTCCCACAGTCACATGCTACAAAGCCATGTTCAGAGCAGCAACTTCTTCCCTTGGCTGACCTCAAGGGAAAGTCAAGCAGGTCCACACCAAGGCTAGAGAAGAGCAGCGGCTACAGCACTCAGCGAGACAAATCAATGGACACATGTTGGCAATATAAATGGCAGAATATAAAATTATTTGCCTAAAATCTGCTTTGCTTTGGACGAGTGTAAATGCAACATGGATCCACTAACCGCTGCATCATGCTACATTTTTACCAGCAGAGCAGAGGGCAGATTCCAGCTCATCCCATTCTGACACACACACAAGGTTCTTCTAAACGTACATGATGGGTTTTGTTCAAAGGGCAGCTTGACTTGACACAGAATGAAAAGCAGCCAAGAATTTTAAAACAATAGAAAGTAAAACATACCCGTATTTCACGCAATTGTACCCACTGCAGAGCAAGTAATAACTTTGATATTAACTGGAGTCCCATTAATCCTGACTACCAAGAGATGGGAGACAAAAATTCTTTCATATACGCTAAGTTAACTTTTGAAACTTAAACTCTTTCAACAGTGTCGCCTTGAACTTGTAGACAGAAATACTCCCATGTCGGTGGAAAAGGGAAGCAAGGGAAGCACCCAACCACGAATACTTCCCTGCTCACTCTAGCCCCAGACAGACACAAATTTTCTCTCTAGAAGCTGGAGATCTGCACAGAACTGAAAGAAGTTTTGGGTTTGCTTTTTACTTCCACCAGCAATCACAAAGCAGCGAAACAAAGAGACCAGGAATGCTTTATGCCTCTCTGCCTTGCCTCTTGACAGCAACCCGGGCTCCATGAACTCCTCTTGTGCAATAACACCCAGGAACCTGTTTCCCTAGGAGAAGATGAGGTGCCATAGGGATTCCACAAGTAGTGAAACCCCTCCTGATCTCTGAAAGCATGGTCCTGCACAAGTGCTCTTGAAAGGCATACGAATGACATTTTGAAGGCTGAAACCAGAAGAAAGAAAAAAAAAAATGAAAGAATAATAATATTTTTGTGACCCATTACAGTTTTCACTAATAATAAAAGCAGGACTTGGTCCAGAAATTTGATCTTCTTTAAACTGAAGCATGTCACAGTATTCATGCTAAATAGCAACTGCTTCTTTCCAAACAGTCTTGTAAAACCACATCAGGATTGAGATAAAGACTTCAAACTGTTTCTGCAAGACCATCATGGCTGACTGTCTGCAGGAGATATTAAAACTTAACTCTTGGCAAGTTTAAAATCTGTACAACACATTAACACTTCATTGACCCGCCTTGGCAAGACCACCATCCCCCTTGTTACTGGGGAACAGTATCAGAGTGATGAGCTAAAAAATAAAGCAAACAGCAGCAAGCTGCAATAACACCTCAAGCCCACAGCCACTCCTAAAACACGAACTCTTAATTCTGCAACTGATTCTTCTCCTTCCGTGCTCTTTTGTTTTGCTTTGTTTGCTTGCCCTTCCCATCCATGGAACAAAGCCACAAGAACCATCTCTCTTCTATCATGACGTTCAGGTTACAATCAGAGAGTTGTGCCCTCTTGCTAACACAGGCCAAAGCCCAAAATAAATCCCCTTCAGATGATCAGGAAACAGAGGAAGCACAAACAGAGAAGCCAAGGACTACTTCAACATGGTCATCATCAAGAGCTGCCAACACAATTCCTCAACACAAAGGAAAATGCCGCTTAACCACAGTCCCTCACTCAACGGAACGGGCCTATTTTCTTTGAAATATTGGGTGCAGCTTGTGAGCAGAACAGGCTAAACATTTCCTGGGAAGGTGACATGTCTCCCCCAGAACAGGATACAACCCTGAGAAAAGCCAGAGTGGCTGGAAACAAGAATCACGCAAAAATTTCAGTTGGAAGGGCCCTCTGAAGGTCATCTGATCAATCACCCTTCTCAAAGCAAGGTCATGACATCAAGGTTATGATATTGTCCCCATGCTTTCATTATTTGAAATTGTCCCAGTCAACTGCGGCTTCTGTCTCAATCCCCACGTGCAAAACTGAGCTAAATAGGCTGGTCAAGCTCCAGGGCCACAGGAATGAAGTCAAAATCGTCATCAGTTGCAAGGTACTCCAACTCTAGCTGTGTAGCCTGCACAATTCTCTTTCCCCACGTACAAAATTGATTTTCTTCTTCATTTCCACACTTTAAAAAAAAAAAAATCAATAAAGAACTTTTACTGTACTTCTGTACTTGGAGGCCCTGTGATAAGGAAGGGAACATGTACATGTTGAAACCAAGTATCAGCATATAACATGCACTGATACATTAATACAAGCTTTCTGCTCCATGTTAAGGATCATGTTGGTATAAAACACAAAGTGCAAATCCATATTCCTGTCTGCCACTGCAGCTCCAGCCAAGACCGAAGTCTTGGTGCTGAGCACCATGGAGGCACGCAGCAAGAATCCTTTTGCCACCATGTTTACAGGTTAAACAGATAAATGCTAGGAGGGGACGCAAAGGGCCAGAAAATGAAGCAACTCGCCCAAAGCTTTCCAGATGACTGCCAGCAGAGTCTGTAATCCCGCCGGTATTGCCTCTCCACCCACGCAGCAGCGACATCCCCACTTTCTTCAAAAGCTGGCTGCTTCCATTCACCACTGAGCGGCTGCCCGACTCTGCCGAACGCTGGCCGGGCAGCCACGGCATTAAGTTGCTTTACTGCTCAAATCAACATGTGCTGGACAGCACTTAATTATATAAATTAGGACATCTGTATAATGATTCTAAACCAGTAATGAAAGAGAAGGTCTAATGATGCAACAAAAATCTGCAACCCAGCGCTCAGATTACTGGTGGCTTACACAACATCTCAAGCAATTAAGCATTTAGGTGGCTAGCTGCAGACTTGCATAGTGCAGATCACATTTTCCCAGAGCCATCATCTGACTCCAAACACGCCAGATCCACTCAAACACACCCTATCTACCTCCCTTGCCCCAAACCTCAAGGGCAAAGGTGAGGAGCTCCATGTTTGAGCAGCAGTGCAATCCACAGCAGCGCAGAAGAGATGCTCCAAAGCAGAGTCAGCCCTTTTCGCTAATCTCCCTCCCAAATTCACATTCAAACTCAACAGATATGTCCAAAGTCTGTCCTAGCAACCCCTTGTATCTCATAAGTAGTGCTCACTCCTCTCAGCATTAACATCCCATTATACAGAGATGACTTAGCTCCAGTGAAACCTGTTCAGTTTACAACTTTTGCACCACACCGTGCAATTTAACTCCCAGCTGCAGACTCGTTTAAGAAAGCATTATCAGCACAGGGTCAACAGAGAGAGATCACCCATCAACTCTGACAACAAATAAGGCAATTTAGGTACTTGATGAGTGCTCAGCATGAACAGTTTATGTGGAAGAGAATGCTCCTACCCCAAGATTTCTGAGTGCGGGGTTTTTATTGAATAGGCTCAAATACTTCCAGATAGCATTGATTTCCATTCATAGCATTGATATGGTGTAAGGGAGAAATCATTTGGTTTGAAATGTTCTTTTATGCTGTATTGACCTTTTATGTCAATAAACATGGCACCAAATTGCAGCTTAGGAGCCTAATTTTACCTTCTTTTTATAAAGTGCTCAGATGAAAAGCACTATACCAGCATCAGGGCTGATAAGTATTATTTGGATTTTGAAAAGCAGTTAAGTGTCATGGTCAATCCGCATGTTCAATATTGAACGGCTCAAAATCGACAGCACCAAAACTGCAACGATAAGGAAGTGTGATAGTATCAGCTTGGAAGCTGCTTACCAATATTTGCACATGCTTATTCAAACAAAAGCCTCAAGAAGAGATGCTATGCCTTATTTAGAAACCCTTTAAAATTACTAGTATGTCACTGTTCTTACTAGAAGAATGTGATGCTTGTATTCCCCTTTCACTTGTAAAATAAACTATTAATTCTATTAAAATCTAGACTGGGAACTTTTCCTTCCCACATATTACCCTTCCTGCACACCATCCTCCTTTGCGATCCCGGCAGCAACGCAGGCAGGGAGCGAGGCATGGTGCGGTAGCGAGGAGGGGAGAGCTCGTGTGATTTTCAGAGATTACTGAGGAATCTCTCAATGAAACCTCCGGGCCCACCCTGTACTAAAGGGCCCGCAGCTTGTTTCTGGGCACACTAACACATGTAGTGTTACAAAGCGCACTGGCACATACTTAGCAAAGCGGGCTAACTAGGTAGGCCCTTCACAGCTGAAGCCACGAGGCTGTTCATCACACAAATATCACTGAGTGCACAACGGCACAGCTCGGAGAATTAAACTGCATTTGTATTTTGTTTCCTTTATACACAGAATCATTTTTGCCAAGACAAAGGTAGAGTAGGGTGCTGTTACAAGCCATTTGTAGCTGCAGCAAATCTGCAGTTACTACACCAAGGCAGATGGCTGGAAACCACCAGCAGGCAACCATACAGCATCTTTTACCCTGCAACCCCGTCAGCAGGCTACCCAATTTGCTTTCATATAGCTTGACTTCCCCCACCCCAACAAAAAGATTGTTTTCATTCAGTTGCTTCCCCTCCCTGCCCCATCTAAAGAGAGGCAGACACCTGCAACAACATTATCTTTAAAGAAGCAAATCATAGTAACACAGTATATTACAAGTAGAAAAGCAAGGGGCATTATTAAATTGCATTAGCACATGGCACAGATTTTGCCCAGTACCTAAACAGCCCAGTGCTTCTGTAATTCCCAAGTGCATGCTGGGGAGCGAAGCAAGCTCTGGCCACCAGCAAAAAGATTCCCAAACCAAATCAGCAAATGTCCATATAACCTGCCTCTCAAAGCTTGACATCCAACATAGCCTAAAATTAACTGAGCCTGCTGCTGCTCTGCATTCACGGAGCAAAGTGAAATCTTGGCTGTGCCTGCATCCTTCCCATGTGTTTCACGCACAGCCTGGAGGTGGCCAGAGTGAGGCCTACTCATTATTTTCTCTGCAAAGTGCACTGCTCCCCACTTTATTGTTAATCAAGAGTTACAACCAGTCACCAAACTAGCACTGCGATGACTTCACTATCAGCTGCTAGGCATCCTGGAAAAAAAACAAAAACAAATTACATTAAGGCTACCATCACTTACCAAATCCTACCACAGGTACACTGGGCAATTAGGCAACTTTGCTGACGTATCTGCCAGTACTTTCTTTCACGAACTTACTGCATCTCTCCTCCCAATCATCCCATGAGGCAAAGGATCTTTAGTTAAAGCAAAGGCAACAGTTGTCACCCAACAGCATGCCTTCCCCCTCCTCAAGCAGGCACAGCAAAGCAGCATTTTGCTCAGTGCAATAAGCAGTGAAGGGAAAACAAGAAGTTAAAGCTGACTCTAATTGCTGGGGCACACCCTTCCTCCAGTGCACCTGTAAACGACCACTTGTGCAACACCGCCTGAATGTCAACAGGAGCTGTAGGTGCTACCCAAGCCTGCACAGGGCAACAAAGCAAAGGCACTACCCACATTTCCACGTGCATGTAGGGTTTCCAAGTGCCTATCTACTCATCTACACCTATGTAAGTGGTGATTCACGTCTTGCAAACACAGCCCCGAACTGTTTGGATCTCCCCTTTCCTGTCTTCCTGTCATTACGGCTAATCTTCTGGTGAGACATTGCCTGCCTTCTTCAGGACTTGACTGTCATCCTGCACAGCACCAAACAGGGTTAGCTGGTAATAAAACAAAAAATAAAATTAAATTTAAAAAGCAAATTAAAAACCCCAAATAACATTTAACTGTTCTTCTCGAGCTGGGAGGGTCTCTTCAATGGCACGCATAGCCTTTTGAATAGTCTTCAGGACCAGGAAAATTTTTGCTCCTTTCTTTGCTTCAGCTGACCATACATAGCCTGCTTGTGGTAACACATTTGGTTACAGTCTCATCCAGGACTTTTTTCACTATGAGTGGGGAAAAGGGACAAAGGAGCACATAGAGATGATGGCCACAAAGAGCACAAAGCCAGTGCTAAAGTCTACCTGGCCAACAGCCCATGCCATTGGCACAACCTGTCCTCATAAACAGGCCGCAGGAGTTACCCAGTTCCACAGTCCAGCCCCAGCTGCCATCCCTGGGACCATCCTGCACACACAGGAACTTTTCCACACACGTGATCCATCCCTGGGACCATCCTGCACACACAGGAACTTTTCCACACACATGATCCATGCACAAAGAGCAGCAGCACAGCACCAGGAGACCAAGGTCTCCAAAAGCATCGCCTCTCTGCACACAGAGTGCATCTTGCAGGGGACACTGGAGGAGCTTTTCCCAGCCACGCACAGATGCTCAGTAGTTTGCCCCTACAAGAAAGGTTCAATGCCATGGATTTAATCATTATCTACCTGCTGCACCAAGAGTGTAAATAAATCCCCTATTCAACAACACAGAGGAATAACCTTAGCAGCAAAAGTAGTGCTCTCTAAACTATAATTTCTTGAAACAGATACCTGTCCCTAACTCTGCCCAGACTGACTGGTCCTCAGTCAGTGTCTAAACCACTGATCTAGTTGTCCGGTTTTAGCACACCAGTTTGCTCAACACTTTGTTGGTTTTGGTTTGTTTTTTTTTCTAAAGGAAAATGTTTTCAGGCAGGGCCCATACCACAGTATTTAATATTGTTCTTACCTTGGGTCAAATACCTTTATTCTCTGTGCTTTTCATTTGTTGATGCTTGAGTTATCTTTTTCAAGATAAGGATTTTACTTTTGTTTCTTTTTTTCCCCTCCAGGTGCCCTGCCCTTAACAGCAGCAAACTTTAGAGTTATTCCACAGATAACATCTATTGCTAAACAACATTTTTCTGATCTATACTTAACAAAGCACTCCAACATATGCTCAATTAAAATGATCACTGTGACGTCTAAGGGCACGTGCACTTTTAGGACTAGAAAAACAGATTTATCCCATGGAGAACAGCGACGGACTGATGCTGATTTAACGTCTATGTGCCCTACACACAAATAATAGGAAATAATATGCTTTAGATAAATGAACAAGTGCTGATATCTCTACAAATGACAAAACAAAGACACCAGAATGTAATGCCTACGCAGAAATCTAAACAAATTATGGCTTCATATTAAGAAAAGTATCCTGAGATAATCACACCTTCCCTGATCTGTTTAACCTACTTCCTAACAGTAGCAAATGCTTATTATATTGTTTCCCCCACTAAAAGAAAAATGTAAGGGGTGCAAGCATACAGCATAAGCATTAGCACTAGAGGTTGCTACAGATCACAGATAACCCATCAGATTGTAATAAGTGATTGGTGTCACAGGTGAAGAAAGCCTGCTTCATTAAGAGCTACATCCTCACGGAAAATCTTTTTAACAGCCAGCTTGCAAAAGGCGAACAAATCTTACAGCTCTTAGATCATCCAGTAAAGACCTGACACTTAACAGTGCCAAGAAAAGATACAGCTAAGCTTTAGAGATGCTCTTCTGCAGGTAGCTGCTGAGTCTTCCCCATCAAGAACTTTCAGTTCTGGTGAGGTTTCAATAACTGGTTCAAGCCAAATGCAAACAGTTGCCACCAAGAGCTCTTGTCCACCCCAAAGCTGCCACCATCCACAAGTCTGCTGCTGGATGGATCAAGGGAGACTTATGCTTCTTCTGCCACATAAGTTTTCTGCTGGAGCAGATTCCCTGATCCAGGAGAAGGGACTAGAGCGCTGGGACCAGCACAAGAAAAGCCCCGGGCCTGCTCTTCAGGCAGCCCTGTACAACCAGGCCTATGCCAGCTGCAAAGACATATGCATAAGGTGGGGTGAGTCGGCTGAAGGACCCAGCGGCTCTCCCCATGAGCATGCTCCCCAAGGACATAAGGGAAGGGCTCTTTATTGACATCTAAATTCTTGGGGATGATGCAAGAGGAAGAGATCTCCTGAGAACTTCAGGTGGATGGAAGGACAACCAGCAGACGCTGATTAACTCCTAAGCAACAGAGATCTTTTAACATAAATCTCCAGAGTGGCAATGGGCTAGCGGGTATGCATGTGATTAAGAAGGAATGGGAAAGGTGGGGTCAGACACAGAAACAAAGAAAAAAACGAAGTTTTTCCAGTGTTTCTACAGGAGATAAACATCTACCTACTTTTTGTTTTGGTTTGGTTTTGGTTAAATTTTAGAGGTTGTTTCTGTTTCTGGGATTTTTTGAAATGACATTAGGGTCAGAAGATAGCATTAGGATCATTCAAGTTCTATTGCTTCTGTTGCAGGCTGAAAAATTTCAACCCCATTTTCCCGTCAAGCCCATGACTTCAGGATTAGGCCTGTCTGTAAATGCTTACAGGAGCAATTCAAAGTTGGAGACCAAGCCCAGTAACTCCAAAGGATTTGCCTTCAGTAACTTTTCCACAGCTTGAACTACAGCTGTTTTCCTTTGCAAATTCCACCTCTCGACTGCCAGAGCATCGGCAGAGGAAAGGAGCAAAGTGCTACAGTTGGAAACAAAAGCTCAATATGGAGATGCTGCAAAAGATCAAATCCAGTTTTGCTGCCAGCAAAACTCTGCTCACTAATGCACTGATCTAGCTCCTTCTGTGCTCCACCAGAACACTTCAGGCTGGACTTTCTGTTTTCATCCTCAAGGCTACAGAACAAAGCTATGAGCCAACCAGGACTAAAAGGTTTCTCTGCACCTCTGGAACCAGCATCTAATTTATCTGACCTATTTAAAAAAAAAAAACATTACAGGCTCTGCTAGAAGTAAAAAACAGGTGATGTGAACCTTGCATGCCCCACCTGACCACAGTTTGAAGCTCCTCTGCCAGCCTCAACCATTCTGTAAGCAACCGAGGAAATTAAATACAAAACATTAAACAATGCAGAGGGTCAGACTTAAACCAACAAAGACAAGGAAATTGCAAGTTAAGCCTCCTGCTCTGCCCTTGATTCACCTTGTTTTGTTCAGCTGCTGCTCTGTTCCAGACCCTTCCTCTTCTAATGCCCTAGAGCAACAGGACAAAGAAAACAGCATGGTCTAAACATAGATGGTGTTAGTTCCTACCAATTAGGCTGAGTTTTGATGTAAATCAGGATGATTTTACCTAGTTAGGAACTTTGCAAAGCCAGGAATGTTTAACAATTTCTTGTACAGTTTGCATTATTCCAAGAAGGACAGAGTAAAAGTGACCTGGGGCACCTGGAGGGGAAAATTCTCATCACCCAATTTTACCCCTTTAAAAATCGGGTACAGTCTAAGCTAGTCAACTCCTCCCTGTCTATAGACCAGTTTGTTTTGGCGATTTTAGGATGGAAGAAGCATGCTCTGGGGGTGCTCGCCTTCTCATTGCTTGCAGAGGTCTGCAGAGCTAGCTTGGCTAGCACTTGCCTGAATTCTTAAGCTGGCTGACATCAAACAAGATGGATCTCATCCTCCTTTAGTAATCATCAATCAGTTGCTATGAAATAAGCACTCGAGTCACCAGGTGACCCAAGACCTCAATCCCCTGGTGTATTCAACATTGCTGAGCAAAGTGTGCAGTGGTTTAACACTAAGCAGGTCACTGAGGTCAGCGGCAGTACTCATCTGGCTGTATTAGATATGCGACCTGGCTCGCTGCTGCATCAGAAGGGCACAGTGCTCAGCCCCTTGCAGGACCAGGGCACGAGAAACGGAGAAGGATGAGACCAGGAGTATTGCAGTCTGCTCCTTCCACAGCTACAGGAAATTCTTTTTCCATTTTCCATAGAAGGTGCACGCACAAGTACGCTTACATTGCCTTAGAGCAGGTTCAACTACATCTCAGTGCTTCCAAAGGGAATTTAAGTTAATTTTTGACAGAAAAGCCAGAAAAGGTTTATTCAAAGTGTTTATGAAAAGTAAGAAATCTGAACAGTTGCAGTTCACAATGACAAAGCATCAGAGAAGTTTCATAAATCCAACCTGCAAGTTATTAAAATAACAATAAACATAAAATGTGTAATGTAAAAAGATAATTGCTATCACTTAGGGAAAATTACTGTCTTGGAGGCTATTATTTTCCCAGATATCAAAACTATTGGAAATAACTGGGGGAAGAACTTGGGGTTTGAGTTTTTGTTTTGCTGTTTTCCCGTACAAACAATCAGTGACTTAATGCAGTCACAGTATCTTAAGATAAATATAGGCAAAATATAGGTATGTTTTGTTATATAGCTTTTTATGTATTGTCACAGAACAGATTATCTATCAAGCAGTGAAAGACATGACAGCTATAGATTAGAACTCAACAGAAAATTTAAAATGTAGGACTTGGAGTAGCTGCGGCAGGGTCACATTTGGATGTCAACAGTGTGTAAATCCACCTACGCTATTCAAGTCCTGAAGCACTCGAGTTGGAAATACTGCAGCATAATGAAAAGATTTACAAAAGAAAGATTCTTACAGTCATCTTCGTCACCCAAAGTCCCATTACAAGCACATCTGATTTCTTATTTCCAGCAAGGCTCCTAGAGTAACAGTGCAAGAACATGCAGCGCTGTTTGGCTAGTGGTCCAGATGGGCTCCTTCCCCATGGCTATGGGGACCTTCTATGACCAACACCTCCAACACAAGGGGATGCAGCATCAGGACAAACCTCACATTCCACTATCTTGCACAAAGAAAAATAAAATGTGAATGATACTTATCTTCCCATGAAGAAAGATTACAAGCTGCAGTGGGGAAAAAGAAGCAGCAGTGAATGCTGGCAAGCTGACATTTTTCCCAATTAAAACAAAAAGCAGTCTTTAAAGTAAAGTTCTCCAAGATGGTATTTTCTTTTTCACCAACAGAACATACTGTTTACAGTCATAGTCCGTATTTGCAACACTTTACTAATGGATTAAAGAGAAGTTTCATAAGCTTGTACAGAAATGCACTAAAGAGCACTTCAAAATTTGTCCATTAAGAAAGCATATATATTACATAAAAGGGGGAAAACGGGCTAGATATCAAGTGCTGTTACAAATTTAGGAAACACTAAAAGCATCTTTCATTCTCAATACTATGGGAGGGATCCAACATAGGACACAACTGCTTAATTGGAAAAAATGGACGTGCTCAAAGCCTACAGCCTGTCTTCTGATCAGATGCAACTGATTACCATCACAGGGCCTCTCCAGAAGGTTTTAAAGAAGGGCCAACCCATCACTTTAAAATAGAGTTCAAAAGATTGCTCCATTTCTTCTTTACATTGTCTTTCAACAGGACAAATCTTCTCATGGCACAGTGTAAAACTAAAATCTTAGAAAGATGAAAGACATAGACATGAATACTATTTGGGGGACTGAAGATGGGCAAAACATGCTAGTGAACTGTTGTGGAGAGAAACATCTGCATTACACAGGGGATAAGGTCCATTTTGAGTATCCAGCAGGGTCTCTGCTTTGCATGCCTTTTCTCAGCTGAATGTATTGGCCAAAACAATGCACTTCTCAATGCTTTCCAGCTGTAATTCAAACCCTCTCTCTAACTGCTGGATCTTATTCTTCCAGGAACATCTCACAATTAACAGGCACTGGTAATAGGTCTTCCATCACAAAACCACAGAGACATCCTTTATTAGTAGTACTATTTCCACAAGCATCCAGGGTGTTAACAAGCAGCATATGCATAGGGATGAGGAGATGGAGGAAGTTTATAAAAATGTTTACTCGCTGTGAAAGTCATCTTTAACTTCCCACAAGTATGATTCCACACACACTTGTGGTGAGGCAGGTTGTATTATTCTCTTCTCTCTTGTCCAATAGTTGCTATTACTGGACCTGGCAAGGCAGCATGTGACACAGAAAAATGCAGCTGCATTTTTGGCTCAGAAGCCTCTACAACAGCCTGTGAGTCATGAGCCAAAAGGCCCACATAAAAGCAACAGAGAAGAATGCAGATTCAGTCGTCTTTTTATTGTAAGCATGTGTGTCCTTACTGGATGGTCCTGATGCACATAAGTGATGAAAACAGAAGTCATTCTGAAGCTATGAGAAGGGAAAAATCCCTTCAGTCAGGTAACACAGGCTCCACCTGCCCAAGGCCACTTTGCATAGAATGGAAAGACTACCACTGACCACAGACCATGAGCCACATGACATAATATGTGCTGAGACATGCCTCTGAGCTATGCTTTTCTAGAAGACTAGGGGTAATGTGGGGGTTTTTTTGGCGTTTTTGATTCTTTCTGTAGAATTTCTCACTATAAGCCCAGGATACCCTCATCCTGGATGCATAATGCTGAGCTTTCCTGCATCGCTGTCTTGCAGTAAAACATCCCTCATCTGCCCGTTGTACTGCAAATGAAGTTTACAATGCAACAACTTGTGTCTCAGATGTGTCAAATTTCTCTAATTAAAAATGACATTTTACCACATTAGTTACTCTTACCTCTCAGGACTGATCAAATGTTTCAA
>VZTL01025567.1:11184-23590 GCA_013400535.1 Scopus umbretta
GCGAATAATAGTCACTCACCCCCAAGGCATGGATGAGAAAAATTGCATAGGTAGCACAGCTTTGTTTCTGCTTCCTTGTTGTACAAGTGTGGTTTTCCCTTCCCAGCCATGTCATCACTGGGCAGACATGATGAAACACATGCTATGGTTGCATAGCTGGCCTAGGTAAGCTTTACTCCAGCTCAGGAGCTCTTTGCTTGGGAAATGCTAGACCAAGGATTATGAAGCAACACGTGAACCTACAAGTTTCATTTGTATGTCAATACGCACAAGATCTTCTAGCGTATTGGCATGTCATCACCTCTGAGCTAAAAAAGCTGGGCATAGCCTGTGTTTTATCAATGGGCTTTGCATGATACATCTCAGTTTTCAAGTCAAAACAAAGCCGTCTTTCTCTTCAGCATGGCTTAGTTTAAGGACCATGGATTCAAGGAGTCCTTGCTCTGGATCTGGCCATCGCTGCATCTGCTCCGGGTGGCCGGCTGTTGGGGACGGGCAGGCTCACACGCGCCCGCGTTCAGCGCTGAGCCAACCAGAGCCCTGATCCTTGCTGATGCCACAGAGCATTACTATAATGCAATTAACACACCGGCAACCTCAGCGTATGTCCTGTACACTGTCAGCAGCATGTTCAAAGCCAGTTGAAAGGGAAATGCTTACATCGAGGGCAAAGTTTACCGCGGCAACGGTGTGACAGCTCACCGGTTGTACCCTGCCTAAATGACAGGAGAGAAAGCTCCAGAGCCTCCGGTGACTGGAAAGAGCACTCCAGGCTTCGTTTTCCTCATTCCAGACAAAAATGACCTGACGTCAGTTCCAGCCCAGCCCACAGTGACTGCAAATATATGAGCTAACCTTGGAAGCTTTGAAAAACCCTCTTTATTTAGCTGCGGTATCTACCCTGAAAAGCAAACATCCACACATTGGCATAAAAATATTTTTATTTATCTTCAGAATTTGATAATCAGCATAGTCATTACAATGTTAAAAAAGAGACCAAGGTGACTACAAATTGTCCATAGCTGTAGTTTTAGCACTGAAAAGGCCTTTGATCTGCATAAAACAAAAGCATATTAGCAGGGGATACCTGCTCACAGAGGAGACTTTCAGAAAGATAATACTCTGCCATGGCTTTTTAGAAACCTCAGTTGTACAAAAGATTATCCCAGAGCTCTGTAAATAAAGCCAAATAAAAACCCCGACTTTGTCCTTTCTGTGTGTGGTCTGGAACAGTAATGACATGAGGGTAAGAATAAGGAATGGCAAAAGGATTTCAAATAAATAATGACAAAAGAAATATTTCTACCCGTGATGAGTAATTGGCCTATGAAATTTAGAATCATGAAGTACAGATGTGCCCACTGGATTTTGGAAGGGGTGTGTAAAGTTTTAGCATTGTTTTTTTGATTGCACGTTGTAAGTAGAGTTCATTACCAAGGATATTAATCGGCCACTGTGAAGGTAACCACAGGAAAAAAAGTTTAATTTATGGTTATAATGATTGCACAACTTTTTGATGTCACCAAGGAGAGCACCACAGCTATAGAAATCCAGAGGGCAGAGCCTGACACTCATCCTCTGCAGAGGAAGGGTCTGCTCGGTGTGACATGGATACCAACTCCTTTTCCAGCAGGGTTGAAGTGAGAGGGACTGCAACTGCTGCTCTTCATGTTGAGCAAAGCCCTGTTGTAAGGTGTTAGGAATATGTGTAGCCTGTCTACCAGATCAGGGCTCACAAAGGACTTCATCCGGGGGTGACAAGGGCTTAGGCGTGAAATAGATCCCCAGGACACTGTTGATGAAGGCTAGCTTTTGCCAAAAATCCTGTCTCCTCACACCTGCACACAGCAGGAAGAGCATAGGCTCTCTGGAGTGCCGCTCAAGCATTACCTTCCAGTTCTGACTTGCCTTTCAGAAAAGACCTCTTTCACAGACTGTAGAAGAACCTAGGGGAAAAAACATTTGGAAGCTAAAGCTAGTTTTTACTATTATCCAATTCCCATTGCCAACACACTAAATTTGCCAATTGTGTTGACTACATGACTCGTGTTCAAAAGACCTTCTAAGAAAGTTCTGGCCTCTGGCATCTCAGGCAACCATGTAGGACCAGCAGGTATTCTGCAATTTGCTCTTCTAGACTTGAAAAGCCTCACGGTATTTGGGTTTACGTCCTTGATTCCTTCTCAAGACATGATCTTACATATCTAACATGTAGGCCAGAGAAAAGCTATAAGGAGGTAAGAAATTACACTGCAGTTCCCTGATTTTTTCCTATGCTTCTGCCACAAGATAGTTTCTGGTACTGATTCTGACACTTTTATGGGCAGCTTAACTTGATACTGATCTAGCTATGTGAAGGAAAGGAAGACTTAATCATCCAATCCTTAAATTTGCCATTTCCAGTAAACACTTTGAAGTTAATTTGAGAAGTGGATTTTGAAGACAAGTTCTATAAAGACCCACCTAGAAAAAGGGTCTTTAAAAACTTCATGAAAATAATTATTGTTTTTATTCATGCAAGTGATTTGAACCACTCAGATTCACCAGTAATGAAAAGACAATTCAGTGAATCTAAGCAAGAACTGTAAGATGACAAATTTGCTGGCTTTGCATGCTGACCATGCTATTTTTACAGTAAGGCTAGTCTTCGACTCCTCGCTGAAAAGGGGTGGATGGGTCAAAAGAAACAGAGAAGTGGTGTCCAAGTAAGGAAGGAACATGCTGCTTTGCCTCCTGCCTGTCCTCTGAACTTCTTGCAGGGACTGGCAGTCTGGGTTGTGAAAACCTGTCCATGAAAGACTCACCTTTCCCAGGCTTTGCTCCTATTGACTGAGCATTCCCTTCACAAACAGGTCTGCTGGTCCACTTTTCCAGCTATTTTGTTTTAAAAGAAATGTTCTTTTCGTATGTAAGCAAGTCAAACTCACCTCATCCAGTGAAGCACAATGCAGAGATCTCCTTTGATATGCTATTAACTTCTGCTGGCAACACTGCCAGTATGTAGGAAATGGCTTCAAGTCAAGCAGAGTCTCTACGCTCACCTTAACTCTGCTTTCAAGTACCACTTTATAACTTAAGGAGACATGACTGAAACAGGTCAGCAACTCCTTTGCCCTCACACCTCTAACATCTATCCCTGGGGACAGTCATAGTTTTGTAAAACCTTGAGAAGGCCAGCTCAATGTAAAGACAATTTCTTGTTAAGTTAAAGATGATCAGAAGCAAAGTAGCACCTCTAACCATTCGTGCTGCTCTGTACCAACATTTCTCAGCATACGGAGCAAGGTTGAGCATGAAGAAGAGAACAGGTAGTGGTCTACCAGAAGCAAAGCACCTTGGCTGCTTGAAGCTACTGTAAGCTCTTGGCAGGCAATAAAAAAGGCTCAGAAGAGTGACTCAAGCCTTCCAGGAGGAAAAGGTGAGACTGGGAGATGAAATCATACCAGGAAGGAAAAAGGCTACTACACCAGGAGAAGAAGAAGTGAGGGGAGGGAAGTGCAGCTGGGAGAGACATTGCTGATAGGTGACCTATCAGTCTGAAGGCAACTCCAAACCACTCAGTGAAGCAGGGCCCAGTATTCAGGGAAACCGGTCACACAGGTAGCTGATGAGGTGGGCAGTAAGCCAGCAATTCTTAAACTGCAAGGGGTAGGTACACCAGCACAGGGAGAGCACACATGCAGAAGATATATTTGGGAGCAAAAGTCTTGAGTATGGTTAAACACAGTCCCAAGATATTTCCTTTTTTTTTTTTTTCTTCCTTATACTACATAAACTCCTTGGCCATTCAAAATTCATATATAGTAGAGGTGAAGGTCTACGAAAAGTCAACCAAAACCAATGCATTCTTCCACATCCAACAGTGCAAATACTTGTGGGCAATTTTCTGATATTAGTAATGACACCTTTTGCACGTTCACAAACAGCAAAAATGTATTAGATTGCAACATTTTCAAAGTAATTGAGATTTAAAGCATATTCCACTCCTCAAGTGGGGTTTGCACAGCAATACTGTATTGCACCCAGTTTTTCCTACAATATGTACCACAAAATTGCCCAAACTGAGATCCCCGCAACTAACAAAGAACAGAATTTGCACTGGCATGTATGACCTACCTCTGACAGCATGCTACTACTTGTTTCTACCTTGTGAGAAAGGCATCAGGACATTGCAATTTTGTACTTATTTGGGCCAGCTAGTAGTTAAAATTTTCTGTGGAAATGTTAACAAACACTGCTGCTCCCAGCTGAAATCTTTAATAAAGATGCCGTTATCTTTTTCCAGAAACAATGCTGCAGATATTTAAAGAGGGAGTACCCTGACCAGCTAGTGTTATCTAAATGGCACATTCATCTGTTTGAGGACTATTTTCCCTATGCATTGACAAGAACTGAAAAAAAAAAAAAAAAAGTATTTGGACAATAAACAGGTCTAAGGTTATTCTAATCATTGTTTTAAATCTCTAGGTATTAGAGATCTAGACGTCATCACCTGCTATCAGACACCCTACATGGACGTGGTGTTTGTATTTAGTTAGTCCTAGCGTTTTCAGGGCCCGTTCCAGTTCCTTTTATATTTAGGCAAGCACCTCCATTTTTGGTGGGGTATAGTAATCAAGCTTAGTGGGCTAGAGAATAATAACATGCAAAGTCAATACTCACCCAACCCCACTTTGTTCTGCATGACTGACCTTAATACCCTCTACATCCACAGCCCTAGACTGTGCATGTCAGGAAGATGTCAGAGCAGCAGGCCGCTCAGCTTTGTTTAAGTCAATCAGCAGCAGAAATTGCTACTGTATGAACAGCTTGCAGCAAAGTTATCTAAATGCTTAGAGAAGAAATTCATTAAAGATTATCTTTAACATACTTGAAAAATAAATTCTTACCTTTATCTACATGACACAGGGAGAGCGATTTTCTACATATTAGCATAATAATTACCAGAGGAGTACTTCCTTGCCCATATTGCTTCTTCATATCACTTCAATATCTTGTAATCTTGAGAATGCACATTTTTAGCTTTATTTTTCTGTTGGGTATGCTTTCCTTTATACCTCACAGATTCAAACCCTGGTCATTACTTCTTTTTTCATGCACAAAATGTATCGGAGTTTTACCACTGCAAATTGCAGCTACTAGCACACACAGCAAAAGCAGCATCAGCCAACACCTCATCCACTGAATTGTCAGTCATCTCTCAATGTTTGGCCTAACCCAAGCAAAATGGCCGGGCATCTCTGAGTTAAAATGAAAGCACATAGTGAGAGTGTTTCGTTACAGAGTGGGATGCCTATCCGTGCGAGTAAAGAAAAAAAAATCACCTTTCTTCAGCAGTGGAGAGGATTGATTTTGGCTATAAAAAGCCCAAACTAGGATCTTCATTTTTCTCCCTGGAGATTGGTGACAAGTGGTGTCCCTCTGGAGTCCGTATTGGGACCCATACTGTTTAATCAGATAGTGGGATCAAGTGCACTCTCAGCAAGTTTGCGGATGACACCAAGCTGAGTGGTGTGGTCGACATGCCTCAGGGAGAGGATGCCATCCAGAAGGACCCGGACAAGCTCAGGAAGTGGGCCCATGTGAACCTCATGAGGTTCAGCAAGGCCAAGTGCAAGGTCCTGCACCTGGGTTGGGGCAACCCTCGGTATCAATACAGGCTGGGGGATGAAGGGATTGAGAGCAGCCCTGCAGAAGAGGACTTGGGGGTGCTGGGGGATGAAAAGCTCAACATGAGCCAGAAATGTGCGCTCACAGCCCAGGCCAACCATATCCTGAGCTGCATCAATAGAAGTGTGACCAGTGGGTCCAGGGAGGTGATTCTGCCCCTCTACTCTGCTCTGGTGAGACTGTACCTGGGGTACTGCATCCAGCTCTAGGGCCCTTAGTACAGGAAAGCCATGGAGCTCTTGGAGCGAGCGCAGAGGAGTGCCACAAAAATGATCCAAGGGATGGAACACCTCTCTTATGAGGAAAGGCCGAAAGAGCTGGGATTGTTCGGCCTGGGGAAGAGAAGGCTCCAGGGAGACCTTATTGCGGCCTTTCAGTACTTAAAGGGGGCTTATAAGAAAGATGAGGACAAACTTTTTAGCAGGGCCTGTTGCTATAGGGCAAGGGGTCATGGTTTTAATCTAAGAGAGGGTAAATTCAGATTAGATATAAGGAAGAATTTTTTTTTACGATGAAGGTGGTGAAACATTGGCACAGGTTGCCCAGAGAGGAAGTGGAGGCCCCATCCCTGGAAACAGTCAAGGTCAGGTTGGACAGGGCTCTGAGCTACCTGATCTAGTTGAAGTTGTCCCTGCTCATTGCAGGGGGGTTGGGCTAGATCACCTTTAAAGGTCCCTTCCAACCCAAAGCATTCTATGATTAACCAGGAAATGAATAATTCTGCAGTGTTTTTCCACTTGAACAATTCTCACTTTCCCCCGTAAGGCTTCTTCAGGTAAAGTCATGCTAAACAATGTTCTTCAAAAGTGGAAAAAAAAAAAAAAAAAAACCAAAACCAAAACTGTCCTTTCGGTAGCCTTACTTCTATTTGGTCCACTTTCAGGATACTCTTCTAGAATGACAAGATTTAAAATCCTCTTAAACAGTTTCAGATGTTCTCGCAACTCCTCCACTAGAAGGGAGCTCAGCAGCAGGTTCAGGAGCTCAGCACTCTGAAACCACTCGGAAGAGTTGATGGCCTAATAAAAAAAAATGGATGACAGACTGCGGAGAAGGTATTCATCCCAGACTGTGCCATTCACATCTATCGTTCCCACATCTAAATTTCACTGACCCATCTGCCCCAATTGTCTTATCTCGCTCTCTTCTACTTGTTGCAAATGCACGGCAGAGGTCACCATAAAATATCATCAAACATCTTTAGCGCAGCTCTGCTTCTCCAACATAAGATATCACCATGACTTCAGCATCCTAGAGAAGAAGCTGCAAAAAACTACCTTGACAGTGCTGTTTAAAACAATGCTGCTTTCAGAAAGGATACTGTCCATTTACAAATCTCAGCAAAAGTACGGTAAAACTAGTTTCAGATTTGTGCCCTAAATCTGCTGCCAAATTAACTTTGGAAATACATGTGCTGCAATTCTATAGAAGTCAGGCATCTGATTAACAACAGGTAGAACTAATGCCTCTCAATAGTACCGCACCTGCAATTCTCCAAACTGGAACTTTAATTACATTTTCATTATGAATTGAACTAGAACAAAACTGATGTACATGAGATACATGTGCAGTTGACACCTTCACCTGCCCAGCCTGAGGAGAGACCAACCCTCCCAAACCCACAGAGCTTTGCAATACAGATGAGACACCTAAGCACTTACTTTAATAAATAATAGGGTTGGACATAGGGCTATAAGCACCAAATAAAGCCCTCCCTTTGATCTTTATAAAATATTTAATGAAATCTCCCAAAAGTGAGTGACAAAAATATTACAAAACTGAACTTCAAAGATAGCCCTTTCCTCCAATTACCAAAAAAACTAACTTACCTTTCCCTCTGAGCTAAACTTAGCTACTTTTATGCATGATGAGTAGCTTTACTGTGTGTTCACAGTCCTATTACCTTGTTACTTTAATTGCTGAGCTAAATTTACGTTTAGCAAATTTCATACTTCTTGAAAAAGACAGGAAGAAAATGGCAAGGACTTAGCAACAGATGTATTATAAACAGAGTATTACAAAATCCACTCTGCATTTGCAGCTTCCTGTCCCTCAGCTAAGTCAATGATGAATACTTTCAAAGTTTTCTTCAAATTTTTGTATTTAATGATTTTCAAAAATAATAACCACTCTAATAATATTTTGCATTCCACTGTATAGAAATTTTGTAGGAAATAATGTCCAAAGACCTCTGTCTTCACTGTAATATTAATTTAATAGCTAATGTGCATTATTCACATTTATATGCTAATACATGTGATATTAGTCCAACACGCAGATGACTGAGAGGCAGCTGCTTAGAAAGCCGCATTTATGAATCTTAAGCCACTCGGACCCATTAGTGTTAGAAGATTTGTTGATCCACTGTGTTTTCCTTCAGGTGAAGACAAGGAACACTTAAATGGTTTTTTCTGCTGCACGTTAAACTGGTCAGTGTTTTGGCCATCTCTCTCTTTCAGATTTTGTTGCACAGAAGAAAAGCCTTCTGTGCAGCCTGTTGTTTTTAACGCATGTAAATGCAAACACAGTTGTTATTCTATTCTTCAGGGACTCTTCTTCTTGCTTTTCTGTTCTTCCTTAAGCTCTTTTGCACTACATCTGGACCCCAATGCTGTTAACATTTCTATTGTCGTCAAGTTGGCTCCCTTCATTATCAATCGCTCTCCATCAGCTGTAAAGGGAAACAATTTTAAGAAGTCACAAAGGCTAAGTTGCAATTACTTTAGTGTGCGGTTCTGTTTTGAATATAAATCCAAATACCCTGTTCATCTTGTCTGATTAGAAAGTACTCCACTTACCAAGGAATCTGATTATGCAGCATCAACAAACAAATATATTAAACTGCACACAATACGCATGTAATTTTAATTTCTGTATTGCATTATTGAAAAATCTGAAACATTTGTCTAGATATACCTATAGTAAGAACACATATTTGATGAGAATGGCTCATACTGTGCCCTCAAAGTCATCTAACAGAAGGCACAGAAGGCACTGGAAGGCATAATTTCCACACATGGCTCAGCATTTTAGCAGCATGTTGTCTGTGGTCCATTTAACTTACTTCTTTAGCCAAAACAATGAACTGATTTAGACAATCTGGTGGCTATAATGGGAAAAAAAAAAGCAAGCACTAGGATTTCTAAAATTCTAAAGGAAATTATTTTAAAACAGGGAGGAGGCAGTAGAAGTATCGTACCTAAGTTAATTATTCATTTTTGCAAGATTTGCAAATACAAAAGGCATATTCAAACCCATGTAATGGAATACCATGCATGGCATCCAAGTTCTAGCCCCGTGTTTGCCAACTACAAGGGCTGCAAACTCTTCACTTGGAAAATAATCAGCTCTTGGAAAACGAAGAGTTCAGAGCCGTAGCTCTTGGCATTAGTGAAATAAATTGTTTTGGTTTTACGCTGTGAAAAACATTAAGCTTTCCTGCTTAAGTCTTAATATATCACAGTGAGAGACAAGGATAGGAAAGACAGAGGCATGGGGGAGGGAGTAACAAGCAACGTCAACACTGAAATAACTGGACTTTCCTAAGCAAAATGAAGCACATTCAACACTCTTGACATTTCTACCGATTCACTAAATATATTCCTATACTTTATAGGAAGTTTAAAGAAAAGGGGGTAGCAAGAATCAATAATAATGAAAACTTTATTGGGCTACATGACATATTGGTCCATTACAGCACAGCAGGAAAGAAGATGCAGCCAGAGAAAAGGACAAAAGCAGATTACAGCCATCTGTTCACAGCCTAGAATCTGGGCCGCTTCCAGAACTGATGAAATTTCTACCATCAATTCCCTGCCTGCTCACTATACCCTCAAAGGAAACTAAGAAATTTGTGGTACATCAGTTGACCTCATTCTGCAAGTCCATCTGCACATGTATGGCCTTATCCATATGAGCAGTTCCTTCAAACTGCATAGTAAGTTACTCAGCTGCATAAGCAACTAAAGGTATTCAACTTTTGTGTTGTCAAAACTGAGATACCTCCACCACAGATAACATTAAAAAAATTACAGGAAGTGAACAGATTCTTACATCAAAACAGAGCTACACTTACTTTCCTGGAATTGTACCTGACTGCAAGGTCACACATATATGTCACTACAGAAGCAGACTCAACCCTAAAGTTAAGCCAGTTCTTTGATCTAAGATCCACCAGATCTAACTGTATAGTACAAAGACATATATACACATTTATCTGGACACCAGGCTGTTAGTGACTCCCTTTTTTTCTCCGCCCAGCTGTACAACATTTAGCTATGGACCAAAACCAAAAAAAATAACCACGGTAAAAAAAAAAAAAAATCATACAGAACACAATAACATCAAAATAACACAAACCCAGAAGGTCTTTTTTTGGACAAGATTAAAAATGAACTCCTTACCAAACATAACATCTACAAGTGGTTCAGACCCATCATGTCTCACATCAGCAGTCACTTCACAGTTTCTATTAGTGGCCTGGATTTTTTTATGGTTTATATATCCGAGAAATTTTCTGAAAATATATTTGAAAATACATTAAGTATGTTGTAGATAGAAATTATGGTGAGTTTATTTCTAAAACTAATTTGAATATCTTGATATCACTAGGCAACAAAAGTATAAACAAAATAGGATTTGTATTTAAAAATTTCAGACAGGTACTTCTTATGAGACAATCGCTCTTAAAAGCCCAAATGGATAGAGCTTACATGCTAACGTGTAAAAAGCATACCAAAGAATTTTGCAAAACTTCAGTGTAAGCACTTTCTGCATTTCTCTCAGCTGGGTTAGCAACAATAATAAAAAAAAAAAAAATCGGAAAAGTAATTTTCATTTTTCTTTATACACCAGTTGCTTGCCAATGTTTTATTGTTTGGGTTTGAGAGAGCATTTATTTATTTAACATCATCAGACTCCTGCAGATTTCTGAAATGGATGACAGCTACTTGACGTTCTAAGTCAAATTGTGTTACTAAGTCCACTAAGTCCATTTCAAAAGTCGCTGTGTCTGCAAAGCTATTGTAAAATGACACGGTACAATTGTTTGGTGCAGAACTTACATCACTCAAGAAGCACAATTACTTAAGATTTCTCCAACAGTTAATTTCCAAGATAAAGCAGCAGCTGTTGCCCCTCCTCTCTCCCATTACCAGCATTTGGACTTAGTGATTACAGACCCTCACCTACAGGCTCAGCAACTGAGAGGGGCATCTCCCTGCGGGGTTCAGTAAAGTTAAATGCACATGCCTACGTGGAAGGGTCTACGCTTAGGCACAGAGATGCTCCAAAAGTCAGCACAGAATGAATGCTGTGCGCATCCCGGTACCACCATAAACAGAGCCCTTATGACACAGTGTCTTCTCATTCTGTAACGTTAAGGTTCTGCCTAGACTGAGCTACAAAGCCTTGGTAAATGCGAGCCTTCAAAGACCAAGATCATGAAAATTAAAGTACAGCGGATGCAGAAGTTTAGGAAAACGAGGTTCTCCTCTGGGGAGGGAAGAGATCCTTCACGATTTGCTCCCAGGACATCTTCTTACTTCAGTTGGTTACAGCGACAGCAAGTCACCGGGCCCTACAGTGACAGCAGCTTTAACGGCTTCGTTTTGCACCGGCCACTGCTGCGACCTGGGGCAGCAGCCGGCCGGGGCAGCCGCTCTTCAGGAACCCTCCTCGCTTCCACGGGCGGAGGGGAGCAGGCCGGTGGCCTTCGCCATGCCCGGGCTCTGAGGCAGGGCACGGGGCACAGGCCGTACTGCGGGCACATATAACCCCGGCCTCTACCTCCCCCAAATAAATAAAATTAAAGACAAAAAGTCCAGCCCTCGCACCTGCCGTGAAACGTACAGAACCCACGCTCCGGGCGTAGGAAGGGCGTTGGGTGGTTTACAGATAGGGCAGTCTGGCCAAGGCCTCCACGCCGGGCGCGGGCCCGAAGGTCAGAGCAGGCCCAGGCCGCCCCGGGGCCGGGGGCGGCCCCCGCAGCCCCCGCAGCCCCCTCACCTCGTGCTCTCCACGTTGGACTCGAAGGGACAGAAGCGGACCAGGATACTCTTCACCGGCCGCAGCACCACACGGATCTTAGACGCCATCTTCTTTCTGCCCCCTACTACAACTCCCAGCAGCCTCCGCGCAAAAGCGGGAAACGGCGGCGGGCGAGCCTCCCCGCCCCGCAGGCTCCTGGGAAATGTAGTCCCGGCCGTGTTGTCGGCGTCCGCCGCGCCCCTCACGGCAATCCTGCCGCCCGCCTTCCGCGGCCGTGGGTAGGGAAGGCCGCGGGCACGGCAGCGTGGGGCCTGCGGCCTCGCGTGCCCTCTCGCTGCTCTTGGTGGGATGCCGGCTGCCTGCCCTACGAGCCTCGCTGAACAACCCGAGGCGCTCGGGGCCGGGCTCATTCAGGGTGGCGGAGGGAGAGGGACCGACCGACTCCCCTGACCCTGTAGCACGGTAGATACAGTTGGGGGGGGTGGGGAAAAAAGGCACACTTTTGACATAAAATTGACATAAAAGACCACCCCTGGGCTCTGCAGCAGAAGTAGCAGGCCCTTGTGACTTGCATGGAGGAGGCGGAGGGCGTGGGGTGACACTTGTGGGAAGCTATAGCATATAGTATCCGTGAACTTAAGAAGCAAGGTTGCGCTTGTTTTCTTTATGTTAAATCTACCCCCCTGGTGTGACAGCTTTTCATGTATTCCAGAAGTAGTTTATTTATCATCGAATCATAGAATTGTTA
>VZTL01025568.1:0-18751 GCA_013400535.1 Scopus umbretta
GAAAAAGGGTGGGGAGGTGAAGGAGAGCCCCTCCAGCAGCACAGAGTCACAGGCTGGCTGCTAAAGAAGCCAGAGCATCATCACTCTGAAAAGAAAAGAATGCTTGCGCCTGCTGAGGTCCCTGAGCTGGCAGGTTATGAGACAGGGCATGGGAATGCACAGAGGTACTTCAGGAGAAGAGATCACCCAAGGCCACCAGGCCCAGAGCCATCAGGCTCAGGCACATCACAAAGCTGCACCCCAAGGCTGCAATTCACCTGACACCCAAACTGGCCAGCTGCCTCGTGGCTGGCAAGAGGAAAAGGTCCCACCTGCCCCCCAATCCTTGTCTCCTTTCCCCCAAGCAGCACAGAGGCATCCAGATGGGATGGGTGACAAGCAATGGGAACCACCCGCCAGCCCCGTATCGGCCAGGCATTTACAGGCTTCAGGGTCACGATGGTGAAGATGAGTGCTAGGAGGAATGCTTCCCGGCCCACCCACTGTCCCTGCTCCCCCTGTTGTCCCCTCCTGCCCCACGAGGAATCGACCGCAACACTGCCATGTCCCATCCCTGTACCATGGGCCACGTCTGCAGAGGAGCCCCAGTGCTCTGCACACCCTGCCAGTTTGCCCTCACCTCCCCGAAGACAGCCTCCGGGCCGCAGCGGATCTTCCTCGTCTTCTGGGTGAAGCCTTAGGAAGGGGAGAGGAGACATGAGGTGCCAGAGGTCCAGCACGGCCCAGACCCCCGTCCCTCCCTCCATCCCGCCCAGCATGACCAGGGCCCACCTCGGAAGCTGAGCTGCACCTGCCGCTCGCCGCGGCCCGGCAGCCGGGAGAGGCGCCGGACGCCAACACTGAGCGCCATGGAGCCGGTGTCGGGCAGCGCTGCCCCGCTCGGCCCCGCTCCGCCCGGCGTGACTCAGCCCCGACTCACCCGGCCGGTTCGGCCGCCCGCTCCCCACCCCGGCGCACCACGGGCCTGGCACCCCCCGCCGACGGACGCGGGGGAGCGGGGGCAGCCCCAGCTGCTCCGCCTTCCGCAGCCCTGGGGCAGCGGGCTGGCTCTGGGCACGGGATGGACCCTGCGGGGCGACCGGCCTGAGCCCCCCGGGGCCACGGCCCAGTGGGGCAGAGGGGGGCACTCGGCCACCGGGGGATCGAAGAGGCTCTTCACAGATGTCTGCCCTGTGCCCTGCACTGGCCAGACCCCAATAGCACTGTCCCATCGTGCCCTGTGGCAGCATTGAGGCAGAGGCCTGCTGGAGCCAGGGAGCACAGCGCTGGGTGCTCTCCCTTCCCAGGGTGGGGAAAGGAAGAAGGAAAAATCCGCCAGTGGACACACTTCAGAACAGGCCTTATGCCCGGGGGGGGGGGATAAGGCCTTCCAAAGGATGCTGGCCAGACACAGCAGCAAGGACAGGAACCTGGCTCTGCCCTCTCCCAGCCCTGCAGCTTCACCTGCATAAAATCACAGCTTCTGTGGTTAAAACCCTCCCAAAGCAAACAGAGGGAGGGTGGGGAAGGGAAACCAGCCAGGCCAGCTCACAGCCCTCTGATTAGGACGGTTGGACTCCCCTGACACGAGGAAACTGTGCTCAGACTGGCATGTGCTCAGCAGCCCCTGCTCACATGCCACCTACCCCACACAGGACCTGAGCAGCTAAGCTGGTGTAGGTGGGATGACAGAGCACTTCCTGGGGACAGAGGCTGCAGCCTAGGTGCCAGCCCTCTGCAGGACAGAGATGAGTATTGAAATCCACAGATGGCAGGGTAGGAGCTCCAGCAGAGTGCAGGGGCTAGCACTCAGCCCCTTGCAGCAAGGAGAGAGACCTGGGGCACATCATGCCAGGAGCTGGCTGTGCTCACAGCTGCACTCACTGGCTTTACCTGATCCAGCTCATCTCACCTGCATGAGAACTGGTAAAGAAGAGATGCTGCAGCCCTTTTGGAGCACAGATTTGGGACAGATTAAAGCAATTGTACAATCATGAGCTCAGCAAGATTTGGAAAGCATTTCTTCCTCTTGGGGGTCTGGCTCTCCCACTCAGCACCAAACACCTGCATACACACACGCCATACAGGGCTCCTTGCAGTAGGCCAAAGTGGCTAATCCAGGTCCACAAACACTAAAAAGTGAATCATGCCTGTGCAATGCCAGGCTGCTTCAAATAACCCTGCATTTATTCCCTTTATCTTCCTCTTACACAAGAGCTTCCTGGAGAGCCGCAGAACTGGCACTGGTGGCAGTGGAAACAAGTGATGTTGGGGAAGACGCCACTTCACCATGCAGCAATAAAACACAGCAGGCTGGCAGCATCTGGCACCACTTTTGTGAATCCAAATGATGGAGCTGATCAGTTTAAGGCAGCACAGAAAGCTCAGTGCACTGACCTCGCATCCAGCCATGGCTGGAGGAGGACAAGGGGTACAATTTAGGCTGTTTACCGAGACACTCTGACCACCAAAGTGTGCTGCTTATGGGTGGATCCAGTTACTTGCTCAAAGCTGATCAAAAGCCATCATCTGCCAGTGGAGTTTGTGTGGCTTCCTCAAACACCTGGAGAGGTACCATCACTTGCACTCACCTGAAGACAGTGCCTCAGTTTTGATGAAACAGTCCCTGGGGAAACCAAACATTTTAGACCCCAAGTAGGGCCCTTAGCCCAACAAGCTGTCTGGGCAAAGAAGGGTGATGGAGCATTATCTCCCATAAAGGAGGGAGCTCTGTTGAGTAGCATGGCATAGTCTGGCACGAAATGTCACTGGTATTTATTGCCAGGTGTCCTAGAAGCAAGAGGAACCGTCCCTGAAGAGTTCCCATGTGCCATAGCTTTTGATTTATACAAAGCCCCAAGGCTGAAATACCTTTGGGGACCACAAGTACAATGGTGCTTGCTCAATCTTGGCCAAGGTCAGGGTAAAGAGACTTCTGGGGTGTTCCCTGTGCTTACTGTGGAGATAAAGTGAGAGAGTGATCCAGGATGGAGAGCGCGCACCGGCACTGGGTGAGAACACTACATTCTTCTGAGGAAGAAAACCTGAGCTCAAACCTGAGCTCTCATCTACCTAAAGCAACAACCAGGCTGTAAATCTGCATTCCAGCTACACGCAGGGCAGCATAAGGCAAGAGGCATACCTCCCAGCCTCTCACCAAAGCACCCAGCAGCTGCCTTCACTGCCTCTAAAACCAGGAGCCCTGGGGAGAGTCAAGAATGACAGAACAGGCAACACTGTGCCTTCCCAGTTCAGCAGCTTCCAGGCTTGACCCTCCCATGGCTTTTCACCTGGGCCCACACGCATGTAGCTCTTGTCAAATGATAACCACCAGACTTGCGTCTCTTCGCTCGTTCACATTTCAGCCACTTACCTGCAGATAAACGGACTGTCTTCCAAATTTTCCTCTGCTCCTGTGGGGGAAAGAGCTTCCTCAGACCTGCCTCTCTCACATCTTGGCCTCTTCCTCCCCAAAACAGGGAAGGGGTCTCCTACCATCAATGAGTCCAGCACCTGGAGACACCTCGGCTAGCTGCAGAACAGTCAGTGACTCCACTCCTCATAGCCAGTGCAGAGACACAGAGGATTCACTCTCGAGTGGGAATTCGCAGAGATTTAAAAAGGGAGAGGTGAAATGGATTTCCCACTGAGCATTCTGCTGTCTCAGAGCTCACCTCCTGCCCCCTCAAGGCTGGAGCAAGGGAAAGTCCCAATATGCTTCTGACATCTTGTCAAAGAAACCATTCATTGAAGCCAAGCACTACACACTGCCACCAGTATTTCTTGGTCCAAACAAGGGATTGGTGAGCCTTCAGAACTACTGCTGTAAATATCCTTTAAAGAACACTTTATTAAAAAGAAGAAAGTACGCACACACACACAAAATAGCTTTAGGTTTGCTTGCATGTAATACAGGGAAGGAGAGCTGTGCCTACAGGTTTGTAAGCAACTGAATACATGAATAAAGCATGCTCTCAATCACAGTGCAGTTTCTTAGAAAAGACTTGGCAGTTTTCCTCCCTCTCTTCCACACTTGTAACACGCTTTAGGCAGCTACTCAAGAAAAGAAGTTGCTTGGTTTCCTTCAAGAATCTAAGTAAGTGCAAGAAAAGTAGATGCTGCAGGCTAGATGATGGAGTATTTTCAGGAGAAACAGCCCAGCTTTCTCTAGAGAAAGCTGTCTGCTGCCTGTGGAACCTGGGAGGACACATCATGGTCAAAACCAGGTTTGAATAAAAAAATAGCACAAATTCATCTTTGCTCAGCAGTGTTCCTAGACCCACAATCCTTCAAACACAAGCTACATACTAGTTTGGTGGTAGATACCATCCAAAAATGCTACTCTAGTTGACGATGTGGATTCAAACCCAGGTTCTGCTTTCACACAGGTTTGTAACCTACGTGTTTCATAGCCTGAATCACCAGGGCAGTCTTCCAATGTATTCTCATTACTTCCTGGCTGACCTGGTAGAATAGACAAGTTCTTTCATAATTTCAGTATCAGCAGAGAAACAGCTCATCTTACTGCAGGACAGGGCTGCAGGATATACATTCAGCAGTCTTAGTGATTAACAGGAAACAAAACTAATGATGACGGACAACTTGCTCTGCTTTTGCAGCTGATCACACTCAACCCAGGCTAACTCAGATGCTGAATCATCACCAGGCTAGTACTATAGCAAAGATATTCCATAAACCAAAACATCCACATTGCTGGAAAACAAAAGGAAAAGCCCAGAAAGACAGTAAGGGTCCAGACATGTTATATAAGTCAAAGCAGATTATTTATTTACGAAAGTGATGGCCATTTGTAGTGCAATGACAAGCCCAAGTTTCTTTATCTCTATTTTGAAATGAACTGTCAACTCCCATCTCTGAAAACAATTGTGCTTTGCTATCATGTGCCTGTTCCACAGTCCCCAGACCATGTAACATACACTTCAGACTTCTGAGGACAAAGAAGCACCTCTTTGGAGTTCCACAGATAGTTAACTTCTTCATTTTGTAACTTCTGTGACACAAAGAAATTGCTCAAAGCATCTTTATTTCAATGTTTCCAGCTGCTGGATTTTGAAAGTTACATTAATGTGACTAATTAATCCCACCCCCAAATTAATGAATGAAATCCTCATTAATCCTCCCACAAATAAGCAAAGTGCAGTGTTCTTAAACTGCAACAATGACTCCAAGCAAGAGGCCATGAAAATGTGATTAAAAAAAAAGATTGCAAAGTGTGGTCACTGAATTTTAAAAATAAACCTCTACATATAAAAATACACTGGCACTTTATGAAGGCACAACAGGAACTACCTCAGGCATCCAACCAACAGACTTTGGTACTAACCAGTACAGAAGGGTCCCCCTTCCCAAGGGAGCTTGATAGAAGAAAAAAACCTATCAATGAACTCATGATAAGTATCATTACAGTAAACACGATTGCAAAACCTCCCCTATCAAATTCAGCATTGAAGCAGTGCTGCATGAGCAGCTCAGTGCACACGCCCATGCTGATACCAAGCAGTGGATGGGCCATGTCAAGCAATGATGCATGGTATGATGGAAAACCCAGTCTATTTTTCTGTGACAAAAACTGCCAGCAGTTGTGTTTTTTCCATATTTACATTTCTACTGATTAGGAACAGGAAAGATCAAAGATACAGAGCACAAGCAGGTAAGAGAATTAGTGTGAATGGTACAGTCTTGAGGCACTGAGCACCCACAGTGTGCAAGGGAGAGCGTGGGTGCAGACAAGGTCTCCTCAACCCAGTGCTACAGGTGGCCAGGGTCAGGCTACAATCTACATCATCTTTATTTCCGGCAGTTTCACAGGTGGCCATCCCCGCCATTTATAGTATGACACCAACTGCTTAGGAACTTCAGCCAGAACCATCTGGGAAAGAGCTTCCCGGGGAGCCTGCAAGGAGAACAGGGAGAATAAATCAGAAATACTACAGAGAAAGGATTTATCAGCCCAGTGACAAACTCTCTTACAGAATTCAGAGTGCAGCCCCCCACCTGCCACGTCTCACTCCCTGTTTCGAGTTCCTTGCTGCAGTTTTAGGAGCACTTCCAGTCAGTCTCAGTGAGCAATGCTGATGAAAATCACTTATTCCCACCCCTACACTGCTCCCACCTCAAGCCCAGGCTCATACCATCTTTTTATGGCCCTGATCTGGGTGGGAAACCGCCCCAGCCACTAGCAATTTCTCCTATTTTCGGTCTTCATTTTGACTCCACTCTTCAACCCAATTCACTGTGCAGCATGCATGCATGCTAGTGTCAATAGTGGAAGCAGGGAGGAGCTGCAAAATGACAGGACTGCTTTCAACAGCAGGGAAGAGTTATCTCAGCTTCAATCATTCATGGGACTTATCAGAGACTGACAATATGATCTCAGTTCTTTGTCGAAATGTTTGCATCCCACAAGAGAAACAATCTCCTCTACTACTTTAACTCTGCAAGAGCCAAAAGACAGTATACTAAATCAATGATACATCCAGAGCTTAGGAAAAACTGCAAGAGAGCTGTGACAAGGCACACACTTTTGAACACAGAAGCAAACGTCTCAACTCTCACTGGGAACAAACAGCTTGGACAGCACTTTGAGCATGCAGCTTGCTGCCTTGTCTAGACCCACGCTCATTTTTTAGATGTAATAATTGCATATATACTGGCCCTCTTCTGAAGTTAAAGACACATTACATTTTTGAACTGTTGGAAAGGCACAAACTGGACAATGTCTCGTGCAGCTGGCTCTCCTGTCAGGGACTTCAGGACACCATTGTCTCCATCAAGGAACTCCATTGCTTTGAAATCAGCTTCGCCAACTCCCACAATAATGATGGACATCGGCAGCTTAGAGGCATTAACAATCGCTTGCCTAGTCTGGTCCAGATCAGTGATCTCTCCATCTGTGATGATCAGCAAGATAAAATATTGCTGAAAAACATTAAAAAGCACCCAGTTAGGGAGTTCGACACCAAAGCTCACATAACTGAAGGCAAACGGAGCAATTACTTTCTCTAAGAAAGAAATCAATGGTACTGTGGATAAGACAAAACCAGAATATTAAAGAAACTTATGTTTATTCCCATTTTTTCATATGTGTAACACCTTTCATGTGCACTTCAGATTTTCTCTGCACTAGTAAAAAGACAGAGGCTTAAATTCAATTAATGAAGAACAATTACATCAATTGGCAGGAAGTACTACAGATGAGTAAAGTACTCCTAAATCAACAAAGTTGCATACAAAATTCACTGATGGATGCTGCTTTACTCCCTGACATTTCAAAAAAGCTGAAGTTTAATATCCCTGGAGTATAACTCAAAAGCCATCCTTTTTAGTTGCCAATGTAAGTATTAAAAATCTCAAACTACAGCAGTGACAAATGTCATGACACAAAGATAGTCTAGAAATACCAAGAGGGGAAGAATACAGGAGCTTTTCTAGAAAGAAAAACATACCTCAAACCAACACATTAGCATGGTAAAGTGTTTAAAATTTCCTTCCTTTTCCAGAGGCTAAGGTTTAGTACCTGATTCCGAGATGAGCAACCACTGTTTTATAGCAACTATCTACAGACTGAAAATGAAAATAAAAAATATACATACACAACAAAAATAAAAGAAAACTGAATTTCCAATTCCAAAATCCAGTTAACAAAGTTAAGTGTTACTATGGTTGTACCCCATTACTGACAGATTCTTTATGGTTTTTCATCTGTAAGAAAAAAGTAGAGATATTTAACATATCAAGAGAAATAAAAAGATTCCCCCAAGTCTTGGGAAGGCTAAAAAAAATACCCTCAGAAATGTAAGAAATGGATCTCCCTAGACCAAGCACCTCACAGTGTGGGAAATGTATTCAACATACACACAAACAGAAGTAGAATCAAAACCACTGACACAGCTAGACCACAAAGCAAGTATCAGAGTGTACATCAAAATTCCTTCTGGTTGGTCTGTCAAAAGTGAGTTAGTTAAATCTATCAGGAAGTAAGAGTCCTCCATCCTTAACCAAAAGGAATGAAGTTTAAAGAAATTGAGCTGAATTTTAACAGCAGCCATGGCCATGCAAGCACACAAATGAAACCTGCAACACAACTGTATGGTAGCACGGATGCTCTGCAATGCAATAATGCAATTAGCATACTGATTTAACAGTTCTCGGACTCCTTTGTTAATCTGGTCCTCTAGATATCCTGATTCTGCATGCCACCATGGTGGGACAGACAGTCAAGCCCTCTGATATTTTTCTTGGAGGTGGTCTTTGTGTACATTCTTAAGAGCAAAATTGGTTGGAATAAAATATATAGGGCCTCTCTATACTGTATGCATTCCCTACAGGTGATGGAGCTTGGCAGGAGAGGTTAGAGTGAGGCAACTGGTCTAAGAGCCAACAACACAGCAGCCCTGTATATTTCAATAGGAGGTACAACACCAGCAAACTGTGAAATATCACTTGAGCAATGGAAACTCATGTCAATGTCTACCAAGTACAGGTTCATATCAACGTGCACCAAGAGAGTACCAATAGCCTCTCTGTAGACCGGTAGGAGAAGACCAATCACTTTACCATTCCATTCTATCCCATCATGAACATGGAAAACAGAAACATCAACCCAACGCAGATCCACAGGAAAGCACGTGCACTCACTGAAGCAGTTCCTTGTTGTGCTGAATGTGCCGCAAACGTTGCCACGTGGTTGATAATAGGAGAGAAATTGGTTGGCCCATAAAGTCGGATCTGAGGAAGGATCTGGCGGTAGGCATCCACTATTCCTTGGATCCCTGGAACACAAGGAAGGCAAGCTGCCACAAGAGCCTCAAAACTTCTCCAGTATTTTTTTTATAAGCATTACTAAATAGTACAGCAAAAGGGTAATAACTCTCACACAGCTGTGAACTTCTAAGGGACAAATAAGCAGCAGGATAACAGCAAATATACAAAGCACAGGGCTGAAACCAGTGGGCATCTGCAGAGACAGGATTTGCATGTTTTTCCCCCATTCTACATTCTTCACATTACTCTTCGTGCTGCTAATATCACAAAGCTCAAGAAAGTTGCAGGAAAAATAATCCAGTGAAGCCACACTGATGACTACGTTTACCTTGTTCTTTCTACCTTGTAATCCAATTTGTCTTGTTTAATTGCTTATAGTCTAATTAGACAACAAGGTCAGAAGCTCTCTGGAACAGTAGCTTTTTATTTTCCTTGCGTGGAAGACAGACAATGATCCCTGATTCAGGATTCAAACACTTCTGCAACAGAAATAGCAAACCCTATGCAAGAACCTTTCTCAGGTTAACTAAACACGATTTTTTAACAAGTCGGATTTTAAACGGTACATATTCTTCTGTGGATCCATCTAAATTGGCCTGCTCTTGGCTTGTATCAATGTAGCTTCATTTGCCACTGCTGCTTGCATTGTCCACCATTTAGGTTTTAGTCTGGTAACTCTCAAAACTACTGCACAGGGACCCTTAAAGGGCAAAGGCACAGATCCCAATGACGTAGACAATGCTGAACTGACCAAGGAAATGCTTAGATTTTAACACTGAATCTCAGACTCCATTTTTTGTTGGCCTTAGACCAGGGAAAAAAAGTGAACTGAGTTAAAAATGCTTGTTCAAGAACAATTCTGTGTCACTGCATGCTGAGAGTTCTTAGTCCTAAAAGGTCATAATCCAGCTTAGAGAACAGCCATTAAAATCAGCTGAAACAACCTCCACTAAAGATCACAGCTATGAAGTAAACAAGCTTTTAAGACTACCCTTAAAAAGATAACATTCAAACATATACATATTGCTGATGAAGTAACCATGGTCTCTAACAGCCTTAGCAGATGGTCGCTCTGGAAGCATGACTAGCACAGGCACATTGCTAATCTGAATCCACTGCCACCTATAACATACCAGAAGTAACCAAGTTGAAGCAATAAAAACTGCAGCACAGACTAGCAAGCAAATGAAATCTACACCCCTTCGCTGGAGCTTACACAGACTGCACAGAAGTCTGCATCGATACACATCCACTCTTGTCAACATCCAGGTGAGAGTAAATCTAGTTTGCTGCATGTCTTGCTGCTGCATCTGTTCTTCACCAGTTACGAAAGAAATACAACACCTCAAACGTCTGTCCCCCTCAGTGAAATATTAATAAAGAGGTATCCTTACCTCGACAGTAAGGATTGCTGGGGTTGAAGTTTAAAGCAAACTCATGAGATACCTAGGAAAGGAAACATTACAAACAGTTCAGGAATGCAGACATGGACAGAGCAACTGCCCAGCGTTGTGTAGGCCATACCTGCCAGCTAGGAGGAACCTGAGCTCCAAACCCAAATGCAGGAAACAGCTTGTCCCTGGAGAGAAAGGGCAACAACAAGAAATGAGCAAGAGCCATTCTTTAGTAACTCACTATTCTGTTTTATTCCCAGAAAGCAGCTGGAGACCAAGGTTCAATTCCTGCCACAAGGAATGGGTACACCATCTAGCTCCCCATGGCCAGCCGCCAGTTACCCAAGGGTTGCAGGCTTGGGCTTGACAGTTTCAGAACTTCTTTCAGTGCAGCAACCCACAGGACAGCCAGGAGATTTCGAAGCAGCAGGAGAAAAGCCAACCCAACCACAGTCTGGCTAAAGGACAAAGAGCTGACAAAGATGTTACCATTGAATCAAACAGGGCATTCATGTTTGAAATGCACTATCAGCAACAAGGGATTAGTAGCCAGCTAAGGCAGTATTACAGAGTAACCCAGGGCCATAAAAGGGCAGACCTGGAGGGACAAATCAAGCAAATATGCCAAATTATGAAGGGCTGCCACTGACCTCCCTGGCAGTGACAGAAGCAGGAGGAAGCAGTAGCAGCTCCCAAAGGGATCTCCCAAGGAAAGGCAGCACCTCAGTCATTCAAACACTACAGCTCTGGAAAAAGCTATCAGCCTTGATCATCAACACCCACTGGGGCACATTTTTGATGCAGTGGCTAGATCAGTTAATATCACTACATACGTGTCATAATCCTGGACTACACTTCCCACACTCCAGATGGCAATCAGGTACTCATTTATCCCATCTGGGCTGATGTAGTGAAGAGAATCTGGTGACCTGGGATCTCCGTTGGATCCAGTGAAGTCTACACCCACCTAATCAGTCAAGATGATGACAGCAAGTCACTGATGCATCACCATAAGCAAATGAGAAGAACTAACCACACCCAGAAACAGAGGGTTAGACCAGGTCCACGTAGCTCCCTTCCTCCCAGGCACACAGGCAGCCCTATACAGAGACAGGCAAACAAGCCTGTGTACCTTCTCCCACTGGGGTACATGCACGTTTAAGAAGTAGTAATCCTTTCCACTAATAGACTGAACCGATTTCTCAAAAGAAGCTTAAGAAACCCTAGTTCCTTTAAAGTTGCTACTTGATCACAAGAAGTAAAAATATAATTTCATTTGTTTTTTTGCAGTCTTCATCACTGCAAATTCACACTGCATTTGCAGTCACCCATCATACTGCAAATAAAAGTACTAACCACAACTTCATTACTCTTGTCCTGTCATCTACCAAGATATGCAACAGGGAAACAACTCACTGTGAAGTTAATCTGGCAGCCTCCCATGACGTAGTCCAGAAACGAATATTCTGTCTCAATCTAGAGGAACAGACAGACAGTGTTACACCTCCTCCCCATAAGAACGGATTTCATTATGATCAGAAAATAAAAAAAAAAGCCAAAAACCAACAAAAATCTTCCTACCTTGCAGGATTTTATCCTAATAATACCAGAGTTTTTGTAGCTCTTTTTCTTTTGTTTTTTCTCAGGATGAATGCATTCAAATTCCACCTACAGAAAGCAAGCATGCAAGAAGCAAGTTTCAAAATATCTGCATTTACAGCAGGACAAATTATTGAAACAGAATGGTGTCAGACATCACATAATTTCAGAGTTACCCAAATGTCTGGCAGAATTTTGAAACTTAATTGTAAAAAGGTTTGAAACTACTTTGGCTGCTATCTGGTCAGTTAAATGGGATGCTTTTGTTACCAGCACTGGGCAAAACATGAGGAAGGACCTCAGAAGTCTCTCCTCAACACCATAACTGTTATTCTGTATGCAATCACGGAACTGGAAGCAGTCCTAGACTACATCCTGTGTGCATATTCATCTGTCTGAATTCAGATGAGACGTCTCCATGACAATGAGAGTTCAGGTTTTCACTGCAGACAATAGAGAAACCAGCACCACCAGCAAATGATTCAACTTAATCTAAACTGGATGCCCAAGACAAGGTAAGAAGAGTGCCTCTTAGAAGCACTGCTTTTCTCCGTTAGCTAGAAAGGCCACCAGAGTGCTCATGAGGGTGACCAGCTCAAGCACAAATGTTATCTGAGACAAGCCCTAACTTTGGATGCCCCTGTTAAAGCATGAACAAGCCCTTTTATTTCCACTTGACTCAGCACAGGCAAAAGCAAGCTGAACTGCTGCAAGAAGTGGCTGGTGGCCAGCAGACAACAGGCTTAAGGATGTCTTTAGGAATAGAAGTGGTAACAGGAAAACAGCAATGTAATTCCCACACCAGGTTTTATTCTTCCCAGATGCTGGCTTAGTCATACAGAGATACAGACAGAAAAATTCACTTTTGGAGGCCACAGCTAGAAAGATATCTCTGAGGTCAATATTAAAAAGGGTTTGTGGAAGACTGAATTATGGACTAAGTTAGTGGGGGATTGAGAAAGCTCACCGGAGAGCCATCACCTGCTTTCTGCAGCTGAGTCAGGTTACTTTCAAAAGTGCCTATCAAGTCATGTGACCCATCACTGTCATGATCTGCACACTGTACCTGAAAGGCAAGAGAGGAAGCAATGGGCAAGCGTACTGCATTAGGGAGAATGGCGGCTGCTCACCACGTGATCTCCTGCTTTCCACGGCTTTGCAGCGATGCTAGTGAACTCCCCTATCGCATCTGAACTGGTGGTGTCACCCATATCACTAACTGAAACCTGACAGTAAGAGTGAACCTTAGAAAAAAGATGTTCAATTGAGCAATGTAAGTACACACAGTACAAGTTTTAAATAAAAGCTTTCCCCAGTTCAAACACAACAAATTAAAAAAAAAAAACAAAACAAACAAAAAACCCAACAGTTCACAGCCCAGATGTGTAAATGCAAGATCATTCAGGATAAGATAAGCAACTGGGGTAACGGGAAGAAGCAATTAAAAGTTTGTTATCTAAGCACTTTCTGAATATACTCTTGTCTTCTGCCCAGCAATAGCACAGATTTACAAAGAAATTACCACTTCCACAGAGCACTAAGTCTGTCTTTTTCTGCATCTTATACCAAAGAAATTATAAATACTTAATCAATAACAAGTCATGTTTAAATCAGCATGACTGCTTCAGAACTAGGTAATGCAAAAGAGCAATGCATTTAAAAATAAAAATATGCTAGTAACTATGGCTTAGAGCAAACACAGTAAGATGTATATTGTCAATAGCCCCCCACAAAATCAACTATGAGGAGCATTTATAACATGCACAATACGCATGACTGCAGAACACAAGTAATTCCAGAAGCAGTCTATCAAGAAACAGCTTGTAAACAGCTGCATCCTCCCCTGCTGAAGTTCACATGCCACACAAGACTCAAAAGCTCTCTCTTTCCGAGATCTACCTTTAGCAACCAAGAAACTGATGTTACTCTAATATAAACCACAGCGACAGTTTTCTCCTCAGGATGAAGGGACAAGATGAACCTATGGGTAACACCTCAATAAGGATGTAAACTTCAATGGCTAGATATCTGAGTTTGAGACAGTGTTCTTCTAGGACTATGTTGATCCACTAGAGATCTGCCAGTGGTATGAGTGGGAACCTGTACAAAAAGCCAGGTGAATTATGGCATAATCTAGCCACCTAAACAGGAAGCACCGTGTTATCCTTCAGTCTCTTAATGGGAAAACAAGATCACCTTAGAGACTGTGCCCCTCTTCTCCCCCTTTATCCTTGCCAAACCACCACTGTTCCACTCCTTTCTTCTGCACGCTCTACCACAAAGCAACTCCCACCCTCCTGCCTGAACTCTGCTCTGCCCCTCTCAAAAATTCTGATGTTGAAATATGACCCAAAAGCAACTGGATTATGCAGGGAGGCCAACGAAGGAGGCTCTTGTGCAGAAGCCAGGGTGCGGACTCCTGGTGCAGGGTCTCCTTTGTGCCAATGCACCTGGAGAGCTGCAGAGGATTCAGCAGCTGCTGCCTCCTCTCCCTCTCCTACTTGCTCCCGCTCCCCCCCCTCAACCACACCAGTAAAACTGTATTTAGGACCAGCTTTGTTATTAGTTCACAGCATGACACACCTTAAAAGAAGCCGCTTTTTGCAAGGGTTTTCTAAAACTGGCCAAGATTCACTGTATGCAGCCCAAAGCGTGGTGGTGCTTGCAAACAAAATCCTAGTAGCAATGCTGCAGGACACTGTACATGGTTATTTACTGACGAATTGTTTCTTCACAAATTAACTATCCAATATTCATTGCAAGCCTTGAAATACAGTAAATGGGCAAAAGGCCCCTTTCACCTACAGGAAGAACTTTCAAAATTCAGAGAAAATGGATTTGCCTTTATGCATATGCCATCAAACAGGAGGACAGGGAGCACTAGTCCCAGTACCAACGCCCACAAATTCCACATTTACTATTTCTGTTTAAATAACTATTGGGGAGAGACGCTACTTTCATTTGCCCCTGTTTTTAATGAAGCCATCAAGAAGATTGGGCTCTGTCATAGATCTGAGCTGTTTTTAACACACAACAAGGAGAACATCATTCTGCATCACAATGAAGAAAGAATTACTGAAATATTAGGTAGCATTGTTAATTTCATCGAAAGATTTATGTTCATGCACTCCTCATACATAGCTGGCAAAGCTGATGTTTAGGGGATGCATCAAAATGTCTGTTTCCACTGTGCTGAAGTATAAGGAGCTCTCTCTTCACCGACTACCATTATTTCTCACGTAATTGTTCCTACATAAATTTTTGGAAGCCTCAAACAAGAGGTTCAGAGCAGAAAATAGCAAACAAAAAATTAAACACCAGTGCAATATTATATTCTTTAGTGCTGCTAGTGAAACTCCTGCCTGTCAGCCTGAATTCCCCTTTCTGACTGATTTCCCTAACCTGTTAAGTACAAGAACAGTATAATCCTTTTTCACAGCTGTGTTGTGAAACTTAATAGATTATTTGCACATGCATCCAGAATGTTGGCTGAAACAAACTAACAGCAAAAATCTGTGTTTTTTAAGAAGCAGGTCATTCCAAAGTGAATTCCAAAGCACATAAAGCTTCTGGAAAACAACCAACCAACCCCCCCTCGAAACAAAACAAAAAAACAAAACAAAAAACACAAAGGAAAAAAAAAAAAACCACCACACAGACAGAATCTTTTTTGACTATAGCAAATACAGCCTCATGTAATTGAATACGTAGACCCTGCCATCTCATGTCAGTTTTGACAAATGATAATACACATCTCCTTGCCATCTCCTTTCCACATCTGCTGCTCACTTTTGGACCAAGAGGACTTCTTTCTGACCTAAGACTGTTGATTGCCCAACAATAAAAGCTCATGAACACCACTTAGAACATTGCCACATATCAACAAACCCAGCACACCTGAACATCAATTTCCGGGTTAATAATCTCAGTAACTCTTTGGACCTGCTATGCTGCAAAAATAAAAACATTAGCATGCATGCTTTTTGCTAAACCTTTCAGATCAAACTTCCCACATGAGATTTCTTCACAGACAGGATGAGGCAGGAAAACTCTACAAATGGAAAGTGTTTAGGAGTCGGATAACCAGAGAAAAACTATACTCACATAGAACTATCTATGGATTTAAATGCCCTTACATTATCAATGCACTGCTTAGAACAGAAATTAACAAATTAATTTGCTATCAGATTTTCTTTTGTACAAACTTATTAAAAAGATGTAATTGTTCTGCTACCACATCCATAAACTAGGACCAGAGAGAATTAGTAATCATATACAAGACCACAAGGAATTGCAGTTTTGACTGAAAACCAAATTTCTAGTTGGAACAGACTGAAAGAGTTGGGACAAGCCTACCAGCCTCATGAACGGATCAATCTGACAGATGCATCAAGGTCCTCTCTGTGTCAGTATCCAAAAGCACTCAAGCTTGTCCAACATATATGAGCTTCTCAGTTAACTTAGAAACAGTGCTAGAAAGACACAATTAAAAGAAAAACAAAAAACCAACCAACCAAAAAAACCCACACCACCACAACCCAAACTGAAACCCTGGCCAGAACAGTGAAAAAATCAGCTATAATTCTTCTTATGACTATTTATTAGAAAATGTGTCACTTCTGCATTTCCTGACTTCTCAATTTGGCAACTTGTGATGTTTTAATACAGATTTCATACTTAATAGACATATAATCACTTATCTGCCACACTACTCAAATCCAAAAATTTAAGTATGACTACACAACCTGATAACTCATAGTTAACATGAACAGAGATTGGATTACTTGTAACAACAAAGAGAATTTCTGAAGGCTGTACCTTGATAGGTTTATTAAAATCACCACCACAGAATGTCTGCAAGGGAACACCGAATTTCCTCCAGCATGGATTTAAGTTGTTCTTAACCACCTTAAAAAAAAAATTACAGCATAACGTCATGTGAGGGATGCGGCATGCAAGTCACTAAGAAACATAACATGAGAGTTCTGCACAGCTACCTAAGAACAGCATCAGTCAGTTCAACCCTGACATGCATGGACAGCCAACCAAAAGCTCTGTAAGAAATAAAAGCCTGAAGTTCAGGGTAAAGTTAAATTTTAGAGCCAAGCCAACCTAACAGTTCATCACCACTGAAAGGGAGAAGTCCTGCTGCTCTTCTCACTTGGTGCATGGTTGGACTCTTCACTGAGCCAGCTTAATCCAGTCACCAGGCAGCAAATAAACAATTTTCTGTGAGGTCAGTGAACAGAATCCCTTTTTTAGGATACAAGACAACTTTCATTGCAGAACTGGTGCAACATGACCAGGAGTGGGACTCCCACTTTCAGTAGAAGTAAGCTGTCTGATCAACTCAAGAAAAATACCAGTGTAGAAATACTACCTCTGATCTGTACACCAGCTGCCATGTTCCAGCATCACTCTGCTTGTAAAACTCCAAAAACGGATCCGATTTACCTAAGAAGTCCTGCAAAAAAAAAAAACCCCAACAGAAGTAATCAGCCTCCTGTATTTTACTCGGATGAGAGAAGAGCTGGCTAACAGGTGCACAATACTTCAAATAAAGCACAAAGTCAAACAAACTATACATTTGTTTTCCTCTCTTTTACTTTACTTTTCTCTTTTAAACTGCTGCACTTTCTAAGTCATCAGAATTTACCAGCTCTGATTCCAAGACTACCCCCTCAGACCATTTCTGTCACTATTAATCATGTCATTTTTCTGACTGAGCAGTGAAGTCACTAAACCCCTGGACTGGTCTTTGACTTAAAATAACATTGAGGCAGCATACCTAAATTTCCACCTTTTCTTCCTTAACAGCATTACAGAAAGCTCAGTTCACAGCTGCAATATTCATGGGAGACAATTATATAATTGAACTGTACTAATACAGAGAATATTTCAAAGCCAATATAATCCCCCAAAACCTAAATCTGGTGGTTGAGTTTCTAGTTTGACATTGTGGTTTTCAACATGAAATTATGCCTCCAGTTTACTTCACTAAGTAATGAAACACAGTGAGGCTTTTCTCATACATGGATTACCTAGCTTCATCGAATGTCTGCAAATACAGATAGATTCCTGACCAAAAGGCACTAACTGTAAATATTGCAAAAGCATGCGATATAGTTTAAAAAAAAAATCAACACCTTTTTGTCCAAGTTTCGAGCTTCAATTTCCAAGTACACAACCCTGGTATCTTTAATCTCCTCTGCTGAAATCTGTGCCACAGAAAGAAAAAAAAAAAATATTAAACAAGAAACCCAACAGAGTTTTGTTTGTACTTTTTCCATGAAAGAAACTGTAGTTACAAATATCTACCTTTCCTGTACATGTACATGTGTAGCATTTGAAGATATTCTGACAGAAAACCAGAAATGTTACTTTGTGCCAGACAACATATAAAAGAACGAGAAACCATTTTTTCCACACAAAAACTTTATTTACCGTGATGGTGCCCTTTCCTGCTGGCTTTCCCTGCTTCAATTCCAGTGGTCGGGTGAATACCGAGCTGGACACAACCTAAGGTTAAAAAATAATATAAATATCAAGTCATACAAAAAAGCAAAGAATTACTTTTCAGGAACAAAATTTTCAAACTCTCCTAAAAGATCTAAAAGTATTTAAAATGCATTTCCAACAGTGACAGCCATTAAGAGTTTGTTTTTCTGAATGGCTGAATAGTCTGAAAATTATCTTCTCTCACCATCCACAAAATAGCACCCACTCACATGTCCCCAGACTTAACTTTGGCCTCCTATTTTTGCGACCCCCAAGACACAGGAGGCATTTTCATGACAAGTAGCCAAAAAGTTATTAAAAAAACCAGAAAAGACTATTTAATTTATCATGCCTTTCTTTAGTAATGTGAACCTCACTTTTCTTGTTCTAGCTAGCTATATAAACGCCGCCTCAGGAAATGAATACAGAATCTCAAACAGCCTTATTTCCCCAAATTTACTGCCTGATGATCACTTTGTGCAAACAAAACTCCACTA
>VZTL01025569.1:10706-46202 GCA_013400535.1 Scopus umbretta
TGTTTTTTGTGTGTTTTGTTGGGGGGGGGTGTTTAATGGATTTTGTGTGTGTGTGTAGTGACTTTAAGGTGGTATAGCTATTTATGGTTCTTTTCAAGTAGAATTCAGCCTGAGTTTATGAGATCAGATATGTTCTTTTTAAAGAGTTGAAGAAAAGTGTTGCTATATACTTGTCCTATTGTTAGGTACTTTATATACTGAAGAAGGCCAGTAATGTAATGAAAAGACCATACCAATTCCTGAAGTGGTGGGAAGTAGTAGCACTGTGACCTCTAATCTTCTGAGAACGGGTAACTTTCTTGCAAAGACACCCTTAGGAATTCAGATTTGAGGATACTGAAATACTCTCTTACCTCAGCTAGGTAATTTGACAGAAATGACAGAATTTCAGCCCAGTTCTGTGGTTCCAAGTTAATGGTGACTTTTGGTGCCCTTCCTCTCTGCTGTGCCACTCATCTGTTTGCAAAAAGGTCCCTGTGTGCCCATTGAAATGACTGAAGCAGTTGAGACACTTTTTTGACAGATAATCTTATCTGCATTGTTGAGATCAGCTCAACAAAATAGCTGCTGGCACGATGTGCAGTCTCTGCTTTGCAGCCAGTCGGAAGCAGCCTTCTCCCATGAAGTAGCATGGTGCTACAAGGGGGGTGAGACTTAATCTTTCCTTTGCAAGTTTGAGGCTCAAATCCTGCACAAGTGTCTTATGTCAAGAATTTTCTTCCCATAGGTATCATAGAGTTATGCTATATGAGGAGTGCTTGTGGCACACTCAAACAGGTTGTCCGTGTCCCTCGCAGTATCCTTTTGGACAAGTTTGTCCAGTCGTGGAACAAGCAGGTTTATGGTGCTCTGGGTGAAGAACTGGATGAACGGCAGGGCTCAAATTGTTGTAGTGAATGGATCTACATCTGGCTTGCAACCGATCACCAGCAGTGTTCCTCAGGGTTCAGTTCTAGGGCCAGTTCTGTGCAGTATATTTATCAACGACCTGGGTGCAGGAATTGAATGCACCATTAGCAAGTTTGCTGATGATACCAAACTGGGAAATACTGTTGACTCTCTTGAGGGACAGGAGGCCTTGCAGAGGGATCTTAGACAGATTGGAACATTGGGCTATGATTAATGGGATTAAATTTAACAAGCCCAAATGCCAGATTCTGCACCTCAGATGGAGTAACGCTGGGCACAAGTATAAGTTGGGAGAGGGTAGGCTGGAGAGCAGCCCTGCAGAAACACATCTGGAGGTGCTGGTTGACAGCAGGCTCAATACAAGTCAGCAGCGTGCCCTGGCAGCCAAGAGGGCAAACTGCATCCTGGGGTGCATCAAACACAGCATAACCAGCCTGTCAAAAGAGCTGATTGTCCTGCTGTATTCAACATTGGTGGAGCCTCACCTTGAATATTGTGTGCAGTTCTGGGCCCCACAATTTAAGAAGGATATGAAGGTCCTTGAAGGCATCCAGAGGAGGGCAAAAAAGTTGGTGAAAGGGCTGGAAGGCATGTCTTATGAGGAGCAGCTGAGGACTTTGGGCTTGTCTTGTTTGGAGAAAAGGAGGCTGAGGGGCAACCTCGCTGCTCTCTACAGGTTCCTGAGGAGGAGGAGTGGAGAAGGAAGTGCTGAGCTATTCTCCCTGATGTCTAGTGATAAGAACGTGTGGGAATGGTTCAAAGCTGCACCAGGGGAGGCTTAAACTGGACATTAGGAAGCATTTCTTTACCAAGAGGGTGGTCAAACACCGGAACAGGCTTCCTAGAGAGGGGGTCGATGCCCCAAGCCTGTCAGTGTTTAAAGAGGCATTTGGACAATGCCCTTAACTACATGCTTTAACCTTTCTTCAGCCCTGAATTGGTCAGGCAGTCGGACTAGATGATCATTGTAGGTCCCTTGCAACTGAAATAACCTAGTCTAGTCTATTCTTTTCCTCCATATTTCTCTTCACTTCAGGTGGGGCATTTTACACAAGGAGTGAAGGGGTGAAACGTACTGATTAGAAGGCTTCATCAAGTGCCTTAGCATCTGGAAAAAACTTGGCAATACATTGGGGATGCTACATGAGTGACATAGCACTTCCTCTTACAAATACCTTCCAGCATAGCCTCTGTCCAAAGCTAGGCGAGCTTCTCCGATTCAGTTCTGTCTTTGCCGTTGTGTTCTCCGGTTATGATTGAAATGTCAGGAGATATTAAAAATAATCATCAGAGCTGGGATATTTGATGAAGCATCTTTGTTATTTTCCTTTTTCCTGTTTTTTTATTTCAAGCCTTCATACATCAAGAAATGATGCTAGCAAGGCTCATCTCAGTCTTCTGCACAACAGTTTCCTTGCAATTAAGCACCTCTGTTGTGGTGGGTTTTATTGACTGCAACTTTGAGAAAAATGCCCCCTCCAACATGTTACATGAAGAGGAGTAGGTGACCTTGGGAAAATACTGACCATTTTTACCACAACTGACTGCCAAGTCTACTGATAATGATTATTTGTGGGTTGCAGGTGTTACTGCTGCTTCTCAGGTGGCCTGTTTTCCATGCTGGCAGCTGAGGTATCTGTCAAAGGAACTCTTTTCTTTTTATTTTCTCTCTAAATTTGGTATGTGTGGGTTTAGTTGAGGAATGACCCTTCTGTCTGTTCCCAGTTTGGTTTACAGGTGCTGTTACTTTAAGGTGACTTAATGTAACAGCACCTTCTCTTTGATGGACTGTGTCTTTATGAAGTATTGACTAGCTCACCCAGTGTAACCCTCAGCTTTCTGTGAGGCAACATACCTTGTTCCTGAATGACATTGATTTAATTACATCTTTACATATGTAACAATTACAATGCAGCTGTCTTGAGCACTTCTGATTACACTGCAAGAACTTCTTGGCCATGGGGAAAAATTAATCCTAAATTTCTATAGGAATCCTCCTAGTTTCTTATTATTTTATACTGTAGATTATTTTTCAGATTTTAATTTCCAACACTTCAACCATATCAGCAATTAATTGAGTTTTGTCAAATTGTTCAGTGAAAATCCAGTGAGCAGATTCAGTAAAAAAAAAAAAAATTCCTCAAATTCATAATGTCTAAAAAGGGCATATGGAAGTTTGATGTTTTAGAAAGGGGTTGCTATTTCCAGTGATGTTTCCAAATCAGGAATAGCTACCAGGCAGGTTTTACATTGTGTGTGTCTAGTCTTGTTGAAAGGAGCTAATGTAAAATGAAACCTGATAGTTTTTGTTAAAAAATAAAAGAACATGAGTTCCGTTGAGAAAAATTTTCTTTGAGTCTTACACTGTGATATAAAGAGTTGGATAGTTTGTTTTTTTTTACCAGGTAGAAACATATCCTACGGTCTAAAATTCAAGTGCACAAAAATCTAGTAAGAAATTGCATACATTCGGAATGCTATAGTACAATTTTTTTATATCGAAAAGAAATTTTTTCTTCTAAATAACTCACCCTTCTGTATACTACTCCTAAAAAATATCTGCTAAGATAAAAAGGTGTAGGTTAAAAAAAGATCCCCATAATCCAGTATGTTTGAATGGTGAGTCTGTCACCAGACAACTTGTGCATGGAGATGAAAGCATCCTCCACGTGCTGCCCGAGGAAGTCTGTGGAGGGGGACGTTTGTCACGTGAGAACTCGATGTCCTGCGTGGCTGAGTGTTTTTGGCAGCGCCCTTTCCCTTTCCCGCTGCTTTGAGCCCTGCGCTGCCTGGGAGGTTTTGCTCTGTTCCCCTGAGCAGCTGTGGATGGCACTGACTCATCCTCTTGTTCCTGTCACCTGCAGTAAGTAGTGTTCTTGGGGGGGAAAAAAAAAAAAAAAATTTCATCGTTCTTTCCCTTTTGGTTCATAGTAACCCTGTAAGCTAGAAATTTGTAGACAACTGTACAGGAACATGTTCAGTTATGTAGTGTTAAACCATTGCCATTAGGTCAAAAAGTTGATCTTTGGCTGCTTCTTTATACACTGGACCGTAGCTTTGGTCCGGTGTGGCATGGTACAGAAATGCAGAACTCTGATTAAATAGTAAATACTCTAGTATGGATGTTCTTATTGTTCAACAGGAATGCCTAAGAATATGCCAAGTGTTGAATGACATTGTAAAATGGGGATAGATTTTCAAAGTCAACCTGCAAAAAGCGTTAGTTGGCTATTAAAAATGTTCCTGGCTTTTGAGAATACAGTTTTGTTGGAGTTTCTGAGATGGGAAAAATATTATGTATCCTGAGACTGAAGATTATGAATAAGAGGATGTCAAAAAAAAAAAAAAAAAGCTGCAGTGTGACCTGACTTTTTTGCATGTGTAGAGTAAGTGTCAACCTGTTTAATAACGTGTGCTCGAGCCACTACTATAGTGCAAATGTTTCTCAAAATGCGGAATTGCGAATTGCCATCAGACAAATGCAATGCACTGGGTTATTGAGGTGATGATAGTTATTGGTGTGTTCTCCCTATAAATGAAGAGGAAAGCATTTATTTTTCATAAAAGCATGGTGTGCTATAAACATAGTTACATACAGACATACAGCATAAGTTATATGAAATAACAGGACAAGCATTACAGAGGGACGTAATTTGCAAGGAACTTGAATATTGATGAAAGATAGGGTTTTTTCTTATGGGCAGCCTCCTCTAAGAGTATTAATTTAGTGTGCAGCTTCATTTTTAAATGAATAATAGATAAACAAAATAATGCTTGCTTTGCTGCATGCTTGTATTTTATTTATGTGTGCACACATGGTCCACTCTAATTAAGCATAGCTCTCTATTTATTTGTTCTAGAGAGGCTGCTTAATATTTGAGAGAAACAGTAACGATGTGTCTGACCTTTCCAGTGGCTGTCTTATCGGTAAGATGGGTTTTGCAGGAGCCTGCAAGAACAGTAAAATAGCAGCTTGATCTTTTTCTCCATTTGCTGGAACATGCTCAAGAGACCTGATAACACAAGGGGGAAAAAAAAAAAAAAACCAAACAAAAAAACCAAAACAAAACAAAAAAGCCCCAAACAGTAAGTGGTTAAAGAGTATTTTCTTGTGTTTTCAGATCTCAGGAGGATGCTACTTGACAGGCTGAGGTAAAGGGTTCAAAACTTTGTTTCTTTGCTTTTTGTTGTGGTCTGTGTTTTATTACCAAACCACCAGAGCAGTATTTCCCATAGTGAATAGTTGTTTGTTTGGTTGGGTTTTTTTAATGCCAATGCAAAGAAATAAATGTAAATGGGGGTGGAGACCAGTCCAGGTTTTAAGTTTTAGAGGACAGATAAGCGTGCATGACTTTCTTGTGGGGTGGTCTTGTAGTGGGATTTGTCACTAAACTTCCTAAAAATACACGTGGTATGTACATGCAAATTTCATCACCTCTCCCTTTTTTAAGGTCTTTGCTTAGTACAGATTCCCACCTCTGTTTACAAAAACATCCCCTGAGCCTGTGCTGTGGCGAGGAGCTCGGTGCTGGCAGTTCAGCCCGTCACTCCTTCCTCCTCCTGCCTCTCCCGGTGGGCTCCTTTCCCAGCTCCGTGCTCTTCCCCATTGTGCTGTGCACAGTTGCTCTCTGATGAGGCTCTCCGTTTTATTTCAGATGTAAGCAAAACCACTGGGAGAGAAAGAGTTATTTGTTGCAAGCACTAATAGCACAGGTTTAAAAAAGTGGAGAAAGCAAGCAGGTATGGAGAAGCTGATGGATTCTGGACCTGTGTATTCAGATGGTAGTGTTGCTATATATAAAGCAATGGAAATTTATAAATATAACAAACATTTAAAGGATGTTGGTTGATCCAGGCATTTGTGGGTCATACCAGTAAAGAACAATGTTTAACTGACTTCCACATGAACATGACCATTTCTTACATTGTTCTTCTGTGGAAGCTCTGTGTATGCATACATTCAAAATTAATATTCTCGTAATGGAAGATGCAATTTGTGCTCTATTCAGTCGCTCATGTTTTTGCTAATTAATCATTAATCATCTGCTATTGGAACAGTATCTTTTTTTCTTTAATTAGCCACTGGTACATGTTTGTTAGAAATCTGCCTGCAGAGCTCTTACAGTGCTGCAGTGTATGCCATATTTATCTCTTAATCAGTAGGTAATATTTCATAGTTTTTGCTTGCTTGCTTGTCTGTTTTACTCTTTCTTTATAAATGTAAAAACCTCCTTTCAGCTTACATGCATATATGGTAGTTACCTCAAAGTAATAGTATGCTGCATAGGTTTTTACAATACCTTTGAGGAAGAGCAGAGGCAGTTGTCTTGCAAAGGAAGGCAAGCTAACGGTACATGCTTCTTTCAGCCAAACTGATTGGAGATAAGTAACAACTTTTCCCTCTCCTCCTTCCTCCATGCAGGAAATGCAGGGTCATTAGGACTAGCTAGCCTTCTGGGCTTTTGTGGGGTTTGGTTTGGTGGTTGGTTTTTTTTTTTTATTTTTTTTTTCCCCCCAGGAGGAGGATGGAGGCTTGCAGAACTGCTGAGTTCTCATTCACCTTCCTTTTTCTTGCAGTGATTATTCTTTTTCTGTGCTGCATAATGAATTGTTTATAGCTCATGCATCTTGGTTTTGAGGGTCTGCTGCAGATATATGTGAAAAAAGACTGACAAAGCATATAACCTCATCTTTGTGAGTGTCATGGGATAGTCTTAACTGCAGTAGCTGCGAAAAGCAGGGCGAGGTTTTGGTCTTTAACAGCCTACCTCTTATTGTAGAAGTACCATTCAAAACATAAACTAATTTAAAGCAGTCTAGGAGTTCTTGTCAATTGAGTGAGAAGATCATCACAGAGCTGCAGCAGGGCTTTCCAGAGCTGAGGGCTGTGTTGTAACTTGGTTGTTGGTTGTATGTGTCATTGCTTCAGGAGAATCACTGTGGTGTCAGGGATGTCGTAAACTTCCACCTTCTCCCCCTTTTGTCCCATGTTTAAGTCCGAGAGCAGTTTGGCTTCAGTGAATTGCAAAGACCCACATTCATTAGTCCCACTAGACTATTTCAGTGAATGGACTAATGGAGCTATGGCAGCAAAAAGGGAAAAAAAAAAAAAGCCAAAAAAAGGCATTTTCTGAAGATGTTTGTGTTTAAAATATCTGTGGAAAATAACTGCATAAAAAAATGAAGTAATTTTTTTTCTCCTCTGTTACTTCTGGTAGCATAAGTCAAGAGTTCTTGGCTTGGGCTTTAAATGACATGTGTGATTTGTGGGATTTTTCTAGAGTGCACCGATCGTGAAATGAGAAAAACATTGAAGGTAACAGATACATCGATCCACTGCGTTAGGGTTTCGTGTCTCATGACGTAGCAGAGCTGCCAGTAAGATGCTCCGCAGGAGACAAGGCCCCGTGGCAGGGATGGGGTCGCGCTGCGGATGCGGCCAGCTGAGACCAGCCCTGCAGCCACCTCCTCTCCCTGCTCGGAGCTGCCGAATAACCTGACCCTCTCGCAGCTGTGGCAGGGATCAGTATAATTACCCCGTGGCTGGCCGGGCAGGCAGTGCCTAATGCCACTCCGACTCAACTGCGAGGGAAAGGGGGTTAAGCTGGGATAACGCTCCAGCCTCATCCTGGCAGCTGACGGCATCACCTCCGAGCCTTCTCGTTCCAGCTGGCTCCAGCGAGCAAGAGCAGGAGCATCCGAAGCTTTACTCTACGTCTCAGATCTTACTTGACGGCCGTATGTGGCTCGCTGGTCGCTGCCACGTTGCTAGGGCAACCCGCCTATTTTATTCCTGTATTTCCAGCTTCGGTCTGATACAGCCTCTGCCCTGCCTTTGCTGGAGTGGTCTGCTTGGCACTCGGGCGCGCTTTGATGGGCTTTGAACGTATCTTGGCGTGGCTCACTGTTACTTATACGGGGAAGACCTCTTCCATCCCGCTACCCCAAATTGTTAGAGAGAGGTCTGTCTTGGATTTTAGCCTTTTAATTGGAGTGTATCTATGCATATCCATGCACAGAAATTAAATATTGCACTTGTTTGTGCATTTTATGCTCAAAATGGAAGGGAGCGTTATGTGAATGTTCTCTCGTGCTACTAGGGGAGTTTTAGCTCCATTCTCCTCTTTCCCTGATATTCTCTTGCCTTTTGGGGGGCTTGTTTGAATGTAGCTACCAGTAAATAGTGGCCTAAATCTTCCTCTCAATTTTTTTATAAGCATGAATTAGTTGTTCTGGCACGCGTGAATAATGTAGCCTGCAGAATACATGTGCTTTAATGGTATCTTTGATAATCTATGTACAATTTAAACCACAAATTATAAGAGGCAGTAGAAAACTCATGTTAATGCTGCTTTGCAGCAAAGATGTCTTTTGAAATGTGTCAGTAATAGAGGTTTTACTGTAAAAAGTGACCAGATATTTTTGGTTTTTTCCATTCAGCTGTCCCATTTCCTCCAAGTCACCGGCTCACAGCTAAGGAAGTGTTTGATAATGATGGAAAACCCCGTGTGGATATCTTAAAGGCACACCTTATGAAAGAAGGGAGACTGGAAGAGAGCGTTGCTTTGAGAATAATAACAGAGGGAGCTTCAATTCTCCGCCAGGAAAAAAATTTGCTGGACATAGATGCACCAGTCACAGGTTGGTATGGAGTTGTGATGGTGGAGGGGATGGTTACTGTTTTGGGACATCTTAAGTAATGCATTGGTTTATGTGGCTTCCTAAGGAGCTGAAAGCAAGCTTGAAAATCATGTGTTCTCTCCAATACTTGATTCTCTCTTTATCTGCTACCACTAGGAAAACAGAGGCCATCAAGCAGCTTGTAAATTAAAGGAAAGGATCACATCTGCTGAGCCCTTTCTGTTTCTAAGGCAGAGAACACTTTTAGTCTTTAGGAAAAGATGAGAAGAGCTTTCTTAAACTTGAAAAGTTATTTGGCCTTTTGCACCAGGTATTAATTCCATAATTTTGTAGATGTCTTTCACTGTAGTAGCACCGTTCAGACGTACAGACAGCGTTGAGTTCTGAAGGAACAATGGTGTTGGAGTAAATGGAAATTTTAATTAAATGCTAAGGAAAATAGCGAGTGCAGTAAAAAGGAAAAAAAAATTAGCAGAATCCCAGTTTGTGTTGCCTGGGGGATTAATGAATTGTGCTGGTTGCAGAACCCATCCTGCCCTTGACTATCAAACACTACCACCCACTCATTAAACCTCAGGAAATGCTTTATACTTTGAATTTCCTTCTCTAATTATCTCCTGCCTCTGACTGCATTCTGAACTTACGAATGCATTTGCTTGCTCTAATGTGCCTCCTCCCCTGTTTTATTGTTATCAGATATGAATGCACTTTTGGCAAGAAATCGATCTGTGGAATAGAAAGTTAGCTGTGGGGCAAAAGATAACTAATTCCAGACAGTTTAAACCATGAAACCAGACTATAAAATTTGGTTAAAAAGGTAGGTCCTCTTGTCAATTTTGTTTCTGGAGAGCCCTGACAAAATTAAAAGAAATAGGTTCATCTGCTGCAGAAGAAGGGTTACCAGTCTTTATTATCAGTACTGGTAGCATTGACCAAAAACTACATAGAAGTTACAAAACCTTCGTTTTCAGGAAACGTTGTCTGAAACTGAAGAGCATAGTGTCTGGACTAGAATGATGCACAAATTATTAAAGCATGTTATTTTAAAAATGACATCCAGATAGGGGATTGTAGTTTGACATGGAGAGGTAATGTGTGTTATCTTGTACGTAATAATTAGCTTGACATGCTGCTGTACAATTCTGATGGAAAAGATGTCAATCGTGGTGCAGCTCATGGATGAATAAATGAAACAGGATGAATAGAAGAGTGCCCCGAGTAGACTGAGAATAACGTTCTACGGATATCTTCTTTGATGCTTCAGGATAAATGGAAGAAGTTGTAGAGGTGCAATACCATTGTCCGTAACTGAGTGGCAGACATACAGAAATTCTGCCTTTGTGTGGACTTTCTCTTTTTTTTGAGTGTGGTGGTGGGTTTTTTTTGGTTTGTTTTTTGTTGTTGTTGTTTGGTTGGTTTTTTTAAATCCTTTGAGAAATGGAGACTGTAGGAGGACAGGTCTGGTATGTTGTGTCCCAACTGATTTCTGTAAGTCCATGTTTAATGTTCTCTCTCTTTTGAATTTTTCTCTTTAAAATTTATTCTTAAATGCTTTTGAAGGTACTGGAATTGTTCTGGACTGTATTTTGGAGATTAATCTCCTGAAGGTTACCCCACTGTATAACACTGGTATAATTTAAGTCTTTGATTCTTTTTTCAGTTGAGCCTACATCTTGCTTTGTTCTTGCTTTTGAAATTATTTTCATGCAGTGATTGTGATACTGCAGCATTCTTCAGAGTGGCTGGTAGCTACTTTCTTTTAAGCTAGCGTAGGAAAGCTGGGCTCCTAATTCTTGTTCGTGGGGTAGCTGAGAAGTGCTAATGTTCTGTATGAACAAACATGAAAGCTGGAGTTATGAAAGTGATCATCAAAAGAAGGAAAAAAATAAGTTGTGAGGGGGAGGTTGGGAAAGCTTCTGAGGCATGTTGTTGTGGGCCTGACAATTTTCTTTGTATGAGTAGTATGATAGCAGGTGGCTGGATAAAGAGAGTATCAATTGACCGATGATGTGGTGGAAGTGCAAGGTATACAGGCAATCAAGAAATAACTATGGAGTAGAGGAAAGCTTTTTTCAAATGTATGGAAGAACAAACCACTGATAGAGTGGAGAAGAAAATAAATTTTAGCTTTTAGACATGGCACACAGTCTTGTTGAAGAGTGGCAGTCATAAATCAATATGGGATCCTTTGTGAGAGGTGCATTCATCCTTTAGAAAAATATCCTGGTAGGTGGTTAATGATAATGAGATGGTGATCATCAAGGGGCAGAGAGGTAGAAGAGCATAACTGTTGAAGTAAGAGCACTGTGGATTAGTACAGTGATATACTCGATAAATGTTGAAGAATATGAAAAGTTTTTTCTTAAAGGCTTGTGCAGCCATCCCTCAGTTTGAAATTTCTCTTGTGTTCATTTTAGGTGGTGTCTTGGTTTCAGCTGGGATAGAGTTAATTTTCTTCCTAGTAGCTGCTGTAGTGCTGTGTTTTGGATTTAGAATGAGAATAGTGTTGATAACACGCTGATGATTTAGTTGTTGCTAAGTATGTGTTTACACCGGTCAAGGACTTTTTCAGCTTCCCATGCTCTGCCAGGTGCACAAGAAGCTGGGAGGGAGCACAGGCAGGACAGCTGACCCCAACTGGCCAAAGGGCTATTCCATACCATATGGCGTCACACTCAGTATAGAAACTGGGGGGAGTTGGCTGGGGGCAGCGATCGCTGCTCGGGGACGGGCTGGGCATTGGTCAGCGGTGGTGAGCAATTGCATTGTGCATCACTTGTTTTGTATATTATTATTATCATTATTATTACTTTCTCTTTCTCTGCTGTCCTATTAAACTGCCTTTATCCCAACCCATGGGTTTTACTTTTATTTTTTTTCTTTACCCTGATTCTCTCCCCCATCCCACGGGGCGTGGGGGGGAGCGAGCAGCTGTGTGGTGCTTAATTACCGACTGGGGTTAAACCATGACAAGGGGTGAGATAATTGTCCTCAGAAAAAATATCAGAGTTCTGTTTATAAGCAAAGTCATGTGAAATAAAGTGGGTGCATAGAAGACTTGGATTTGAGGGAGATGATGATTTGTATGATGAGGAGGGAGGCATGCAAAGAGCCTTAATGTGGAATGCACAATCCATCGTTTTACATTTATGTATAAAACTTACTCTGTGTCTGTGGTTAGCTGTAAGCATCGATGTGATTGTCATTTTGAGTTAATACATTTTGTTTTCAAATTTGGCAAGGTTATAAGCCTTTTGAAGTATTGCTGATGAATTAATTGTGACCTTAACTCAAATTCTCATTGTTTCCTGCATATATATGTACGTGCATATGCATTTTTTGCCACAGTTCTGGCTTGCAACCACAGTGAACTATTTCTGCAGTTGTTACACAGGACTGCTGTTCACTGGGTATTAATCTGAACAGAGCCTGAAGTAAGAAGGGACTCTAAGTCCTCTGCTGTCAGGACTCTTATTGTATCTAGGAAGTGTTGAGGCAACTTTGTCTTGACTTGTGAATGTGACTTGGGAAGGATGGAGAGAACTGGGTCATAAAAAGTGAGTGTATTGAGGGGCAGGCTGAAAGTAGGGATGACAAGTGGTGACAGAGGCTGCTCAGTGGACAACAAGGAGGTGGTTGAGACTGGCCATGTGTCTTGAAGACATAGAGCTGAAAAGCTTGGGAGACAAGGAAATGGCCAAGAGGCTGAGTCAGAGGATGACAGAGGATGACTTGCAGAGCAAAGTAGGAAGATAAGCAAGAGGTTGACAGGGTATTGGGACTGTCTGGCTAAGGCACCCAGTCTGGGCGGTGAAGGGGCACATGGAGGAATGGACCTGGCTGCAGAGTAACAGCTGTGGTATAAACAGTTACCAGTACAGACCTGTCTCATGACTGGCAGCAGTGAGGGGTCACCTGTGTTTCCAAGTGTGGGGAAGAAGTGAGCCAGGCACCCTAGGCTATCAGGATGCTTTCCATGTGCCTGCAGCACCATGGGGAATGTCCATGCCAGCCTTCACACACGAGGGAATGGGCAGACAGCAAGGGGACAGGGAGACATCTTCCACAGATGGAGTGTTCCTGACTTCATCTATACCCTCTTTTCTTGGAGACGTGGTCTTCGTCTTAAGGTTGTGGGTTTAATGAGGTTGATCTACCACTAGACTACAGCTCTTCAGTGTTCAGAGGAAAGATGTCTCTATGTCAGCCTTAGAATTTGCAGTCCTGTTTTATGTTCGTAACAGTATCATGACACATGGAGAAATCGTCCCATTTCTAATTGTTTTTTTCTAGAAGACTACGGAAGTGTATCTCTGAACCTCCCTGATGGCAATATTTACTGAAGTCATGCTCCAAAGAACAGTTAGGAATGCCAGACTTCAAATTGCCTGGGTAGCTTTATCTGGCCTTATTATATAGGTTCATTACTATACAGAGCGATTCTGGGCAAGTGACATACACTACCCTTTGCATGATGACTAGACTAATTACCTGCTTGTTTTTATGGGCCCTCGCTTCCAGATCTAAAATCTGCTGTTCTTAAGTACTGAACACTCTCAACTGCATGCCAAGCATGTGTCCCTTTGACTTCAGTGCATGGGTAACTTTCTCTGTGTGTGAGTATACGTGTATACTTCTGTATATTATAGAATTATCTATAAAATGATAAGTTCTTTGGGTTTTTGAATGTGTTATGTCAGAAAACCAAATTTAGGTAAGCTTTTGATGGCAACATTGCCTTGCTTGGCTCCCAGTCTGTAAAATGGACCCTTTAGCTCACCTGTGTTTTGAAGACAGTTAATTCACACATGTCTTTTGAAGTGATGAGATACTGCTATATTGAGTGTTGTTGAAAGTATGTACGCAAGCTGATCATGCTGTCGTCAGAGTAAGGTTTGTAGAACTTTTGTAACTAAAGCATATTTCACACAAGTGAAGAAAACACAACTTGCAAGTTGCTCACCGCATGAGTATGGTTCATTCTGTCCACTGCATGGAAAAGAGCAGAAAGTGACTATACAAACAAGGAATTTGTAGCATAATGCATATGCAAGAGAGGTTGTACTTGAAACCTGAATTCTATCACATCCTAAATATGGAGTTCTTTTTTTGCCAACTTTCTGGTGTTCACTTTAATTACTAGGTGTATGATTTATTGACACTAATGGGCCTCAGTTCACCGGTCCTTTTCAAAGCAACCAAACCTGCACTTTTGGAACACGATAAATGGTTGTTTTCCAACATCTACAAAAATTACCAGCTACAAGAGGGGCTGGGATTAAAATACAAGAACCCAAAGGTCATATTGCAGAATTTGATTTCAACAGCAAAGTAGCTAATGACAGCAGCCAGTTCCAGCTTCACAGCTAGATCTAATTTTGAAATTGGCCCTGCTTTGAGCAGAGCAGGTTGCGCTAGATGACTGTCCCACCTTAACTTTTCTGTGATTTTAATTTATACCTCCTTAAATGACAAACTTAAGTACAGGGTAGACCTTTAACTGCTATGGTTGTCTAATATCTATCATTGTGTGTCTTTGCTTTTACCTTTTGGATTATGTTTCTTGAGGATATTGTTAGAGTTAGAGATACTGAATGAAAATAGCATGATATCTGTTGCACATATGACTGCACAAGTGAATAAGCTTGTAAGAGATGTGCGTTGGTGAGATGTGTGTTGGTGTTTTTAAGGTAAGTCTTTTTTTCCCTGTTGATATCTATTTTAAAAGTAATTAACATGTGCTCTGTTTCTTCTTGTAACATGCGACAGCTCTCGTTTTGTGTACTCAGTGTGCACTCATTTTGTCTAGTCTCTGCCCATCATTATTATTGTCTCCTCTAGTAAACTAAGAACACAGAAGCCTAAGTCATATGCATCTTCATAAATCTGTGCTTTTTTCCATGTGGTGCTTATGTAATATATGAGCATTACCCAGGCATCTGCCTGCGTACAGATGTTCTCGATTCTGTTTGCATTGATGCTACCACCAGCAGTGGCAATGACAACAGTTTCTGGCCTGGTAATAATAGCCAGGCCATGTGCAGGCACAGGGGGCAGCATCAGTCGGTCCCTCATCTAGAAAAAATGGAAAATAAGTAAAATAAGCATATATTTTTGTTCTAAACCTTCACATGCTTCATTGAGAAAGCCCTGACACTGCTGTTCTGTGTTCAGAGCTTTCTGAAATGTCAGGTACGTGCAGCTTGGTATGTGAAGATAAGTGAGCACTGAATAAAAGCTTATCGTTGCGGTGTAGAAACTTCTATAAAAGAAAGGGAAAGTGTCTCGGTCTCTGCAGGTCTTTTCCTTGGCCATATTGTTTTCCTCTACTAGTTCTGTTTTTTGCAGCTCCCATGTTTACGGATGTGACAGATGTAAGGAAACCACTGTTGCTTGCAGATCCTTCCTTGCTATTCCCCTTGCATTGCATAATGTAAGGTGGGGGGTGGGGGTGTATTACCAGTAGGTATTTAGGCACTAACCTTACGCATGCTAAGGAGCAATATGCCCAATTGCAGTTTCATTGTAGTGTCGTAGGGTAAAAAATTCCATTGGCTTGGTTGACTGTCACAGTGGTGTGGAAATACAACTTAAATACTTGAATTTCTTGTAATGTTTGTATTGTAGTGAGCACGCTGAGAGTTTTTGCAATTTGAACTCTAAATTGATGGGAGGGAGAGATTGTAGGCATTTGAGGATAGCCTGTGTGGGAACAACTGTGGCAACTCTGGTGACCTTTGAAAACCTTTTCATTTTCACGCTTAAGTAATTATTTAATTTAAATTTAATTTATACTCTAGACATGATGTACCATGATTACTGTTGAGGAAACTATTGAATTTCCACTGTTGTAACTAAAATATTTACTCATGAGTCATGAAAAAAGCATTTACATGATCAAATTGTAAAATTTCATCTTGAGTGGCTGGTGTCTTCAGACTTCCAAGTCTAAAAGCTTTAATGCTGGCTTGAAGTCTAGATGCCTGCAGCTTCTAACGGTATGTGTTAAACAGAAGAATTATTCTTTTTCCTTCTTTGCCATAATGTATTCATTAAAGTTACCTTTAAAAAGCATCTTTAATATTGTTTGTGATACTAAAAGTAAGTGATGGGGTATGCCCTCCAAACAGGGTACTGGTTACAGTACGACAGTTTTTTCTGTATCTCAGCCAAGTAGTGGTGTCTTTCAGTTGTGAGTAACTTCTTTAGCTGCTGTAACTGTATTGCTAGTCATTCTGAAAACATGCTGGTATTTTGTTCATGGTATTTTGTTCATTCTAGCCTTAAAATGCATGAGAGTCCCGAATGTTCCTGGTATAACTACATCAGTTTGAGTTTCTGCGTTACACTGGTATACATTCCCTGTGTGGACCAGTAATACCTGACAACCGGACGCTTTTCAGCAAATTATTTTCACTCTCAGAATAAATTGCCTGCAGTTAATTCTTGCTCATCATAGGAAAATTCACTTTGGTTGCAATGAGGTAAACTTTAGTTTGCAATAAATTTTAACCTTTTTCTTTCTTAAATATCAGTTCATGATCTTGTTTGCATAAATAATTTGGCATTTCAGCAGAACAGGTTGAAGCCATGGAAGAGAAGGAAAGGGGAAGTATCAACAGCACCATCTACTCTTACATCCTTCTTGAAAACAAATGATAGTCCAATTCTTTTTACATGCTGATATAAGGCAGATGTGTTCTCTGCCTTAATATATGAATTAGACTTTATGAAGAAATATTTGCCATAATTCTAAAAAATGTTAGATATACTCTTTTCTCAATGTACGCATAAGCACAGTTTGCTGTTGCAACAATTATTTCCCTTTACATATCACTGCTGAATATGCTATTAAAATACAGAGAACCTGCATGTTACACTTCTGTTGAAAATAATTTATGATATAAAGATACTGTTGAACAGCTAAAGTGAATTTGATTGGATCCTTTAATTGGATTGCTGATTAAAACTGACACTGCTCCAGCTATTTTGCATGCTTTACTGAGAACTCATAATACACCAAATCACTTGTGGCTTAAAAACTGGGACTACTGAAAGAAGGTGAAGATGTAAGACTGTATGTATTCGAATTTTATTTTGATCTGTTCCTTCCATAAATGCTTCTGTTGGTTCCAGATATGGGTTCAAATACGCCTGCCTGCATCCCTGGGAGAACAAAGCGATTGCATCTTGTAGCTTAATTGAGCTGCTTCAGACATGAGCATCTGACATTTTGGCAGAGCTGATGTTTTCTCGTAGCAGCTGCTTAAATCTATCATTATTGCCAAGACAGTGGATACTACAGACCATGTTCTTTACAACTACCTCACTTGTTCTTATAAATAATCCATTTATAGTTAACTTGCTTTGGTGCAAAAATCATAGTCAAATAAGCCAAAGTGAAATTGTGAAACCTGAGATGCCCTTCAGCTACGGAGCTTAATTTGATGCTGTGAAATGGAGGATCAAATATGTACCAGGGTTCAAGTCAGCACAGAAATTGCATTGATTAAAAAATAACCACTAGCAAAAATACAAAAACAACTGCTCACAAGTACTGATGTCTTCAGGACTTTGTTCTTACCATGTTTTATTTAGCGTGTGGGTGCTTCTTCCTCATGTAAATACTGACAGCGCAGTATAGCATGTTGGTGTTTCTTCTAGGGCTATTGCAAGAAGACATAGTACATCATAGCAGAAGTGTTTATTGTAGCTTCTCAAAGATTTCTCTGAAACTTGTAAATCAGGTTTTTTATTTGCTTTGCAATTATGTAGTCAGTGGCACAACTTGAGTTAGAACTGGGTAGTTCTGGGTCTTTGACACTTGGATTCTTTTTTCAAAATAACCATGGTGTTTGCACTGTGTAATCCTCATTAGAAAGAAAGACATCCTTTGTTCTTCCCTTTCATGTTCTCTTAGCTTTGCCTGGTTATTCCTCCTTTTGATTCTGGCCACAGGATAATTTAACGCAATCTTAGGTTGTAGTTTATATTGGCAAGGGGTGCGTGAGAATGCAGTGGGATCACTGCTGAAACTGTAGCCACCCACATTCCTTCCTTCCCAGTTTTGGATGGAAGAGCTACTGAAATGAGTAAGACCTAGAAGGGGGCAAAGGGAAGTTCCAGCATATGTTTGCCTTCCCCCACCCCAGCAAAACAAAAATCTACCAGTCACGCACGAACTGATGCTCCCCACTTTGCGTGTATGTCTGTGAAATAATAGAGGGTCATGATTTATATGTGTGTGAGGCTGGAAGGGGGGTTGATTCTGTCTTAATCACACTATACCTGCAACAGCTGTAGAGCAGCCGTAGTCTAGAAATCAAGCCAGGAACAGCTATGGGAGAGAAGAAAAGGACCTGGAGGAGCGCAAGGGGGTGGACTAACAGCAAGACAGAGACAGTGTTTTGTGTCAGATGATCATTGCCACTTGGAGGTACCTCTGTGTTCATCCGATTTGAGAATCACTGTATAGAAGTGTGCCCCTGTTTAGAGTCCGGTTGCGCCTTTGGAGCTAACACCAGCTGTCTCTTGCCTTCATCTGTGCTTTACATTTGTGTGTCTAACCTTTCACCAAAACCTGACTGCGAAGCACTGGCAAGTACAAAGGAGATAACTAGCAGGTTCGTTCTTAAGAGAGATTATAAACATTACCTGTCATCACTTAGGAAAAGCATAACTCAGAGAGCATTAGAAGTTGGAAATGATGCTTATACAAGGATGTTATTCTGGAATCGGTGGTTCTTCTACTTGTTCCTGCCTCTAGATGCTTTTTCATTAGCATTTTACTTGTTCTAAAAAAAACTGCTGGAGCTGAGACAGATACTTTATCTATTTGGTTTTCTGCAGTTTATTTAAAGTGTTTATAGAATAATTTCTAAGTGTATATAATATCCTCTGTGAAGATTTTGCCTTTTAAAATGTAAAAAAAAAATCTGCTATAGTTAAAAATATTTTAATTTTTTAAAAATCTCATGTTTTTAAATTGTCTTTAAACTCCATAAAATCCATGCTCTCTAAATAAATGCACCAGTTGTGAAGATTAATTGTTCTGAACAGGAGCGTGTTTTCAATCTGCAGTTGATTTCGGAAAGTCTTGGTAAGTGTCAGAGGGGATTGTGGCAATAGTGTACGTGACTTGTACTGGTAGTGTGTCAAGCCATAACATTTTCTTCATTATGTCATTATGTGCCTTTTTTAGGGCATCAAATCATTAAATGGTGAATTTCAAATTGTTCCTTGGTGCTGTCTCCAGAATGCCTGTGCTGGCCTCTGCTTCTCTCTTCTGTTAGATATGGGCATCTAGATAGAGTTGAAATTCATGTATTGATACCATTTGGGATGCTAATTACTTCCTGAGAAAATATTCCTGATAAGGGAGGACGATCTTGCTCCTCATCCTGTGATGAAGATTCAGTAAGAATTAAATTTGCAAGAGGAATCTAAGTCCTATGCCATGTTGTCATTCCCTTTCTTTATTGCATAAACAATCCCTGAGCTCAGCAATTGTGTTGCAACCTTGTGGATTGGTTGGTTTAAGTCCGTGTTGATCCTTTTTGTGAAGTTTTTTTGGATCTAGCTATGTTATCATCTTTAAAGCAGGCAACCCAAGGACACAATAGTAGTGGATTAATCTCCAATTTAAGAGCCTGTGGCTAAGAATCAAAACCAATCTTTTGGTGCTCAGCACAAGGGAAGGCACAGCAGAGAATCCTTCTGGCTCATTAGATGTATCAGCATTATTGCTTTCAGACGTTACTTCTGAAAGTTGAATATTGTTGAATATTTGATAGTTGCTTCTTCTCCCCCTTCTTCTTCCAAATCTACCTCTGCAAGAAATTCTACCTTTACAAGTGGAAGACACCACAAAAGGATTGCTTCAGTCAAAATAGGTTGAATTCAGAAATCAAAATGAACTGCTTGTGAGAGTTCACTGCAGGAGTTTATCCAGCCAGACCAATTTTTTTTTTTTTTCCTGAATAATCAAGGAGATAAAATTGAGTGAACTGTCAGATTTATTCTTTATTAACCTGTATTAGTAAAGGACACTTTTAAGTATCATTTTAATCTATAACCTTAAAAAACAAAGAAAACAACCCTCAACACATTTCAGCTCATCTTTCATGCACATTCTCTTCTGTGTTCAGTGCCTTCTGTACATACAGCCCAAGAGCTACAGGGTGGCACCATGGGTTGGGGGCATTAATGGTGCCATAGAAATCAATCCTGCAACTTTTGTCTTTGAAGTGGCAGTGCAGGAACACTTCCATTTTCTTTCTGCTTGGCTTGCTTTCTGTCATGGGCAATAGTCGGAGTTGTCTAGAACAATAAATTATGAAACCTGATGTTGCTTCTTTGTTCCACTTCATTTCCTTTGGCTCTTATCAGGCTTAAGAGGGAAACGGCTAGCCTCAGTGCAGATGCACAATTAAAAGTAAGCAGAATTTGACCTAAGAGCTGTTGGTGAGATCAGCCTACGTACTGAAAACTAGGTAATATCTTTTTCCCCAAACAATCTCAAAAACTCCAGTTGAAAGGGTAAAACTCCCTTGAGGAGAAATCATCTTTACATTCTGAACAAATAAGAAAATATGTGACTCTAAACTGTAGTTAATTTATTAAAGCATATGGCAGGTGATAGCCATTTCACCAAAATTTTACTTGAAATGAGATTAGCATGGTAAGCCAGTGTTGAGGTGAGGCTAGGTTGCTTTCTAAGTACAATAAAGCAATCATTGTTAAGGATTTGAGGGTGGTTTCTGTGTCATACTTGTTATTTTAATGATTGACTGCAGCAGATTAAAAATAGGTTTGTAGTCTTCTGATTCTCTTAGAATTACTTGGGGTTTGGGGTTGTTTAGTTTGTGGGGTTTTTTTGTTACTGTTTTGTTTTTCTTAAGGTGTCTGCTACTGGAGAGAACTTGCTCATTATAGTGGAAAAACTTAATATCCAAACACACATAGAGGTTATTTATGGTCAAAACCATCTCTTAATATAGAGGGCCAGCACTGAATATAATTAAATACTGTGTAAAACAGTAGTTCCTCTGTGGAAATCCAATGGCATTGCACCTAGATTTTATTGTAAAATTAGAGAAGGAGATGTGTGGGAAGAGGAAACCAAACATGGTGCAGAATACTTCTATGGTCTCCTGAATCCTCAATAAACTGATGATTTTAGCAATGCAAAATGACTTTCAGATCGCTGGCGGTAACTTAGGTGTTCGAAAGTGCTCCTGCTTTTTGTAGTATAGAGGCTTGAGGCTTCAGAATATGAAGACTATATGAAATGCACAATCTCCTTCTGAAGGCATGGGCTGTTTAAAATGTAACTGGTTGAAGATGCCATCTGGTGGTATGCGTTTGGTATGTCTGGCTGCTTCCTGGTGTACCTGCCATCAAGGCCACATAGTCTTTAATGTGCAAGAGAGAAAGAATAACCATTATGGTAAGGCCAGAATACAAAGGTTTCCAGTTGTTGCTATAGGCGCGGGCCAGAAGAGTACCACAAGTGTGGGAGAGAAGATTAGCATAAGCAATTCATGTAAGTCAGTCTTTTATTTTGAAGTCTGAATTTTCCTTTTCCATTCTGGAAAAAATTCAGTTTATCTAACTTGGGGAGGCAGTGAAAAATAAACTGGATTTGTGTTGAATTGAGGTGGCAATGAAATGATGAAGATCTGCCACCTTTGGTGCAGATTTTTATGGCAGAAGGAATTATGTTTCAATTGCGTATGCAAAAAATTGTTTTTACATTAGTTAATCAAACCTTGTTTTGTGTGTGTTCTAAAACCTCTAGGGTGGTTTGTTGGTTTTTTTGGGTTTGTTTTTGTTTGTTTCTTTTTTAATATGTAAGAATATCAGGAATGTCATCTTTCCTACTTTTTATGTAAAGCCTTTTTCTTTGAGAAGAGCTTTTAAGGCCTCACATTAATTGAATGGGTAAAGGTTAAAACTTTGTAGCAATAGCAGTTATTCGCTGTGCTATTGAAGCTAAATTACTCACTTAAGCTAGTTTAAACAAAATCAAAGCATTAGTCTGCCAAAAGATACCTATCTTCTCTTACGTTTGCAGGTTCTTTTGCTCTTATTTCATCACATGCTTTCCCTAGGCATCAGTGACTTATTCTCCAAAATAAAGCTTTTTTTTCAGCATAGGGTTTTGTTCAGTAATGAAGATAATGTTATTTTTGTTATGTTCTTCCTACATTTTAAGCCCTTTCCTTAAAATCACAGAATAATTTAGGTTGGCCAGTACCTTTGGAAGTCACATGGTCTTGCCCCTTGTTCAAAGCAGGGTGAGCTTCAAGGATAGATCAGAGATAAATTCTGCAGCTTCTTTTCTCAACTAATCCATCTTCTTCCTTCCAACTTGCACACATTCCTCCTTCCCCTCTTATCACCATGTTTCTGAACAGACCTCCTACCGTTCCAACTGTGTAGTGAGGGATGGAGGTTAACTCCTCACAAAAGCCATCATATTCTTCAAGCATCAAGACTGTCCCTCTTCATGTCTGCCCCTATTTTATCAATTATCCACATTGTCTGTTTTGCTCCAAGAACCCCAGTGACTCCTCTGAGCTCAGACCGTTTCATGCAACATTTCTTTGACTTTTCAGAGGAGGAGCATACGCAGTTCCTTTTCCCTTTTTTTTTTTTTTTTTTTCTCCCTCTCTTTCCTTCCCTTGGTGACTTAATTCTCGCAAAGTCTGGTCTTGGAAGAGTTGTTCTCTGAGAACCGAGTTGTCTGTCTTTTCTCAAGACCAAGTCCTTTCACATGTGCTTCCTGGGACAGACAGTGTTGACATTTGAGTTATCATTTATAGCTATTACTCTACAGTGCCTGACTGATTATTCCCCATTAAGCTTACTACAGTGTATGGAGGAGAGCATGGTGTTCACAGAGGCTATAACAAGTGCCTCCAGCTGTCTATCTGTACCCTCCTTGACCACCTTCCCCTTCTCTGTCTGCCTTTGGACTCATAAAGTATTGCTTATGTAAGACTTTGAAGAAACACGTAATAGTGAAATGGATCCATCCACCTGATGTGTCATTGTTCCAACTGAAACCTTGGCCTCAGTGATAGATAATATTTAAAATATGATTTTTTGTGTTGTCAGGAGTACCCGGGCACAGAACCTGACTTGCAAAAAAAATCTGACTGGTACCTTTATTCCATTCTGAGGTGGCCCAAATCTGTTCAAACTTTTGGAAGTGAGGTGGCCCAAATCTATTCAAACTTTTGAAGTGTAGTGTTCGGTTCAACTGCTGTTAGTGTTTTGGGGTATGGGGGTATAAAAAAGGACCTCTCCAAAGTATCTATCTACAGGGAAAGCATGGGGAAAGAAGGATATGTTTTTAGTTTCAAGAAATCAATTCATATTGACAAGAATTTTGTGGAAAATACAGATGCTAATGGTTAGAATTTTTGATTTGGTGTCTGTTCTGCTGCATTTTCCATTTTTTCTTGTGAACTAGAAAACTTTTCCAGTAAATAAGTATTTATATCTAGAGAGTATACCGTATGTGATCTCAAAGCACAATTGTTACAGCTGACAAATGTGCTGTGTGCGTGCTGTATCAGTTGTGAGGCTCTGGTGTATTTGCATGCATACAGGGAATCGTGTAATTAACCACATTAAACTGAATAACACACAGCCTCCCCATTGTTCCTCTTTATGGGTGTAATTAGATGCTGAGAGAACTATAGCAGGAAATAGGAACAGTTTCCTCCTGCCACCCCTCAAACAAGTTTTCAGTTCCAATTAAAATAAATTACATTTTCAACCAGAAGAGATTACTCACATGATATCTGTGTCATTTAGAAACAGGCACAGAAAGCCTGGTGTAAAGGTAAATATTAGAAAGGAGAAAGCAGAGGAGAAAAATTTAGAAATCCTAACCAGTAGGAATTCAAAAGCTGATTCTTTGAATTGCTCAGTTATGCTCCAATGAGAAATTTATACTAAAGGTTGAGTAATGGAAGGGAAGCCGCCTCACAAGATTTTGAGTATTGGAGATTTTTTTAGTTAAACTATATGATGTGCTTTAACACTTTGACTGAAGAGTAAAGTTTTATGGTTTTGTATTTTCAAAAAACCCTTTATCTTATGAGAGTACTTAAGGAAGAAGTAATATATGACACTTTCTGCCCAACACATTCCTATTTTCATCCATCAGATGTTCCAAGAGTGCATCCTTTCCTGCACTACTGTGGCTATAGGACTTGTAAAACAAACAGAAGAGAAGAAGACCCTTCATTATGATGCAGCTAGTTGGAAGGATAGAATTTTTTTATTATTATTTTTGCTGAAACACCGTGTGTTTCATGTAACAAATAAAACAGTTGTTTGGTTTTGAAGGTATCAATAAGAAATGAGAAGAAAAACCACATAATGAAAATCACAAGAAAAAGGAAAAGCCTAGTCTTTTGGGCTATGATGAAGTTTAAAACTAAGATTATATTTGCATTCTTAATTAATAAACTATGTAAGGGAAACCAGCGATCTACTTAGTAAATGTTGTCCAGGATAGGAGCCTTTTGTCCTCTTCCTGAGGATAAAATAATGCGTAAGGTGGTGCCAGAAAGATTACTTGAGAGATGAGAAATTCCTAATTCTCCATTATCATCATACACTTCCAGTAACTTTTAAATCTGTTGATAGACATTATGACAAATGATGGCTGTCCTTCTAGCTTAATCGTGCAGAAAAACTTATGCTACATTGCAGGAAAAAATGCTGTCTACTGTCCTTTCCTGAAGTATTGTGGCTGTTTAAGATGGTTTATACTTAGTTGTGAAGAAACTTATAATTAGTATATTAATATCGCTGCTTTACATGTGTGGAAAGTCTTCACTTCAGTGGCTGCTTAATCTGGGTCTCCATGGTACCTGCTACACACATTACTTCAATACTAATCAAACTGTGAGGGGGATGTGGTCAGGAGAAGATTCTTGGATCAAGCAGAAGGGAGCAGGTTTATTTTTAAAATATCACACAGGTGTATATTTTTTCAGTAGTTTCTTATTCTGCAGATGCAGTCAAGCTGTGTGTGTCTAGCAGAAGATGCTTTGACAAGGCCAATGCCTGATGGTCTTTCATGGTTACCCCTCCTTGCTTTCTTCTTCTCCATTGCACAATATGCTTTCAAAGCCATTTGTGCAACGCATCATTGAGTCCAAATTCAGTAGTGTTTGATAATTCTTGCAGGAGAGAGAACTTCCGTCCTCCAAAAAATAACATGTGATCTGCAACCTGACAAGTGCAATATTTCAAAGGTTATGGCCGATATACTGAGTATCTTGATTTAAGATACAGAAAAGCAAGAAATTTTAATGTAACCCAATTTTTGGATAGAAAAAGCAGAGTTGAAGAAACTAACTGATTGATCCACACTTGTTACATTGGGGTTTGGAGCAACCTCACCGCTCTGTGACTTTTCAGAACAGCTTATTTTGTGAAGTTTAGTGTAAAGATGATAATTCAGTTCTGGACTGAAAATCTGAGGTGCATTTGGAAGATCTGATAGTGGCTCATGTCTCTGCAATTGTGTGGTAAACTTTGAAGTAAAAGCATTGCAATGACAATTCAATTGGAAAATTAACTACATAGTATGGAAGACAGCTCATTCTCCTCCCATTTCTTCCCCATCCTTTCATCTACAGAAATAGTATAATTCCTGGCAGTCTTATTATTTTCTCTGCAATTTTCCAGTGTCCTTGATGATGTTGGAAAAAGTACAAGTCTTAATTGCTTCCTTTTTTTGAGATATATGAAGAGATTGCTCTTCATATTATTTTTTTTTTTTTAATATGTGCTGTTGCTTTTTTGGGGTTAGAGTTAAAATGCTGAGACAGTTTTGTAAAATTGGCTGTAATAATAAATTTGGCTCATTACATAAGGAATTTAGAGCATGTTCTTGTACCGTCACTGCTGTTAGTTTGCCAGCCACATAACTGCAAATACCCTTTTTGGCCTGACGCAATCACTGAATTATTATAATACCGTTGTACATATTATTGGTTGAAGAGAGCACAACCAGTCCTGCAGAAGATGTTTCCTCAGGAGAGCAGAGCTGGGCATCTAGGTCCTCCATTTTTCTTTTCACCTCCTGAAATGCTGAGCCAGTGTAGGCGACCCTTCCCTCCAGCACGGCTGTTGACCTCTCAAGCAGCATTTATGGTGAGCTTGGCTGGCTCTGGGCTGTTCTGTGGCAGCAGCCTGACCTGCCCGCTGGCTGTCCTGTCCCCCTGGGCTCGGGAGCTCTCCTGGACCTATGTTCAGCTGTTCCACCATGCTAAGCCCACTGAATTCTATCCTGGCAAAAATTACATAATTAAATATAGTGCTTTTTGCTGCTGAAGCAGTTCATTTTGCTCAAGGATATCTGAGACCAGGAGCCGGAGCATAGGGGACTGCAATGGCGAGGAGCATGATTAGCTGAGACTGCCATGAACCCTCGGGCTGAAATTGCATTTGCTTGTTAGGGAAGCTGAAGGTATTCTGTCATTTATTTGAAATAAAGTATTTTCCTGAATGCCTGGGAAAGCATAAATACCAGTACTTGGTAAAGTCAAATATATAGTCTGGGCATGTTTAATATGCATAGCCAAAGCATGTAATGCTTTTTTCATTTTCTTATGATATGATATTTATATTATAGGAGAAATGCAACATTTCTTGAAAAGTAATTTGCTATAGACCTTATATTGCTACTATATTGAAAATCTGCTGAAAATTTTCTGAATTCTGTAGAATAATCCTAGACTCAGTATTTGAGTCATCCTGTGTCAAATGAGCTGTGATGCTTTTGTCATCAAGAAATTCAATACAGCATGACACTTCTTTGCTATGATTTCTATCTGGTAAATATGCCTAAATTATACTTGCGAAATTTGCTCAAAAGATGAAAAGGTTGTATTTGTTTTCACTGAAATAATCCTCTGTGGAACCAGTGTAAGGGAGGTCAGCTGTTCACTTTGAGGCTCAGAAAATCTGAAATCGGTATGTGTGTATGAACACACAAGATACAAAGCTTACATTTATTTTGAGTTGGCTTTCATGCACAAATACCACACGCTATCTTGTTGAAGCATCAGACAGTGTATACATTTGACATAAAGACATTTGAGGCATTTACAGTAAAGAAGCTAACATTCTTCTTCAAAAGTAGCAATATTGCTTGTGCCAGTGCTCAAAATTAGGGCTTGGTTTGCAATTGTGTTTGTTTCTTGTATACTAAATACTAGCTGATTATGTACTAGATGTATCTCTTGATGAGTGATGCCTGTATTCTGTTTTGCTGCAGTCTTCCCAGGGTTTTGAATTCTATCCTTGCAAGTTTCATTTTGTTGTACTCCAAGGAATATTGGTTTAAAAGCAATTTCTGATGCCCTGGCATCCATTTGCTGCTATTTCTCCTTTTCAATCACAAAGTCTGTTTATAAAGATTTTTTGTCTCTGGTGATAAATGATCTTCTGCTTGCTCTTGGTTGTATCCTCCTTACACATTCCTTAAAGAAGCCAGCTAACCTCATATAAGGAATGCCAATGTGTATTTAATTTTGTATTTAGTTCTGGTGGGAAGCTTTTAGCTGTATTCCTCATCTAGGCTGTGGAGACCTGAAGTGGTGATTTTCTGATGTTGTGTCCTCCTCCCTCTGTATTTTCCTTTTGCAGATTCTTAAGCGGTTGATGTGGTGTTCCCAGCCTTCCTGGGACAGGCACCCAACATTACATCTGTTCCTATTTCATGTTTGGGTGAAGACTGCTTGAATACTGGGGCTAAGAGCTACTTAAGTCTGCTTATTTTATTTTTTTTTTAATCCCATTTTATTTCACTAGGAGTTCTTGCTGAAAGTAGCACAGGGGGTTGAAGTTAAACTTCTCATTCTAGGGAGAACTTAACACATTTCTCAGGTGTTCTCTTAGATTAGAAAACAGTCATTGTCAAAGAAGAAAATCTAAATCACTCAGAAATTTCTGTTTCTTAAAGCACCATACAATATGTCTTCAGAGCAATTTATGTTGTGCTAAGTTGTCTCGTATTGAAAGCACAGCAGCGCCTTTGCCTTGTTAAAAGCCTCATGCAAGTTCTCATCCAGTCATCTTCCTCTGCATCTCTCTCCCGCATCAGCTTTCAAAGCTATCCGTGACCTTCTGTTTGCTCTTCTCTCTGCTTTCTCAACGCATCTGGCCTTGGCACTTCCCATTGTTTCTCTTTGCTCTGTCTGGAGCTCCCTTCCTCTCTTGGTCACTTCCTTTCCTCAGAAACACATGGAATCAGCGTGAGTTTTTGCTTTATCTTGGCTGTCCTTTAAATGCTGCGTCTAAGGGCTGATACATGGATAATACAGAACTTCCTCTGAAAGTTTTTTAGATTGGTGAAACAGAGCTGCACATTTTTAATTCTGGTGTGCCAGTTCTTTATCGGCTGTCATGGCTCATATGTGGGATTTAAAACATAAGGGTTCCCATGCAGAAGGGTGAGATCTTTCACCTACAAAGTAAGCTCAAAAGTCTAAAGTCAGGAGCAGGGCAGTAACCCCGGCCCAGCCCCAGACAGTCAGATTTGTCCTTTAGTTTCCCTTTGAAGTCCAGGGAAATGGCATGGAGGCCAGATGGGCAAGACACCCTTTCTCTGGGTGTAGGCAGGTGCCTTGTGAAGCCTCAAAGCATATGACACCCCTCCGACTGCTGGAGAAAAGTTCCTGCCACCACCTAAGGCTTGTCCCTTCTTTTGCAAGTCAGCTAGTTATATCTGCAGCAATGCAAATTCAGGTTTTTTTTTAATTTTTTTTGCCAAAGGCCTGTTATAGAGTTGAAAGGACTTGCATTTTAAAAATAAAGAAGAAAACCCATTTTAATTCTGTCTTTAGTCCAGATCACTTCAATAGTCTCATTTATGGTGAATCTCACAAGAGTTGCCTTAGCACCTGTTGACTATCCATCTGCATGAAGGAAACAGAAAAGTTTCAGTTTGAAAACAAGCTGTTTAAATTGACTCCTGGGGTGTGAGGAAATGTGAAGATGCATTAGTTAATCTCATGTATGTTTGTTGAAAGATTTTAATAAATTCTGGAGAAAGATGCAGCATTGGTTAAAGGGNNGGAGACGGAGAGGAAGTGTGTCAAGGGGGGGGGGGGGGAAGGCAAAGTCTTAATGTGAGGAAGACTGTCTGTCTCCTCCCTCAAGGAAAATGGGGTCTGGTTTAGATGTCTCTGACTTGGGGGTGATTGTGGGTTTTGTTGTTTGGTTTTGTTTTGTTTTTTAAGTTCATTAAAAATACTTCTGCTCACAAAGGAGCTTAAATTTATTACGCTTCTCATCTCAGACTTTTCTTATGAGTTGTGCAGCTTTGGAATTTAAAGAGAGAAACTACATTAGCCCCTGGTTGGACTTGAAGCTTTTAGGTCTTTTTTTGCTTCTCATATGCCATAGTATGAAATACAGTTTGCCTGCATTTGGTAACGCTAGTAGTAATACTACAGTGTGTGCTGGGATAGTGCTGTGTAGTGATTTTAGACACTACATCCAGGATAAACTGCAGTAATGGATGCGGTACTACTGAAGTACCTAATATAATATCTCATTTAAAGGGATATTAAATGGCCTTTTTTCCTCTGGAACTGGATATTAAAAGACCTTCTTTTGCCATGGAATTGGGCATGTGTGTTCCCTGCTCCCAACTTAGGAAGAATCAACTTATAATTCATTTACTGAGGATGACTTTTGAAACAAGCATGGCAGCGAGTGCCATTTCCTGCAGTTCTCAAAGGAAACGTGAAGCTTGGCCCCCTGCTTAACGGATGACTGCTGTTAATCCTGAGTGATGATTCTTGCTGTAGTTAATATTTCATAACTAGGCAGAATGTTTGCTGAAGGCGCTTTCAATATAGTGGGCTCTGGTCTCGGGAACAGCTTAAGGGCTCTACCCATGCGTGCTCTGACAGAGCGGAGCACAAATCTTCTCTCTTCTGTGTCACTGCTCATGTTTGCAGAGCTTTCAGCTGTGCTTCTATTTGCTTATTAAAATTTTGTTCCGAATATTTTGTCTGGCAAGCACCTTTTAGGTGTCTCCCAATTTTGTAATAGTGTATGTGCAAGTAAGGTTGAAGTAGGTATTCTTTAGGTTCCTTGTTGTCCCAAGGTACCGTACAGCCTTCCTGCTTTGGTGTTTCTAGAAGCCAGAGAAAGTTGTACTGAGTACTGTCTAATCTTTTATTCTATGAGGTAGCTATATACAGTAAGTAGCAATAAATATCACGGAGAACTAGGCGTTAACACTGTTTGGTTCCTACATTAAGCAACTTTTTCTAGAATCTAATGTGCCTTTTCTATTACTTATTTTATTTGTTAACTCATTATATACTGCTTGGGCAGACCGATCACTGTTGGCAGCTGTTTGCTGTTCTTAGCATAAGCAGCTCATAGGCAGCCACTGGTTGGTTTTTTTTTTTGCTTTGCACAATATTGACTATGGAAGTGACCACTTGTATTGGTCCCTAGTGCAATTCAGGGTGGCTGTTGTTTTGTAGTACTGAACATCTTGCTTGTAATGATATTTTTGTCACTGGATTGTCTTCAGAAGGAGAAGAAAGCAGTTATTTCTGCTAGGCTGAGTTAAGCCTGTGGTAGCTGGATTGAGCTGTAAGCCGTGAACTCCGGAGGTTGTAGAGGGGACGATGGTTGATCACTGTTGTAATTGTGCCAGTGACGTTGCATCTTCACACAACAGTTTCTGAGGAAAGGCAAAAGGGTGGGTACATACTAATCACTGGGAAACTTAATTTATTGGTTAATAAACTAATTGGAAGTCCTCTAAGGAAAGCTACTTCTAAAGAGCAAAGCATTATTTTATTTGTGCAGTTGACCGGGGAAGAACACAGGTCAATGTGTTTATTCCTTAGTCTAAACATGCCTAGTGGTATTGCTCTTTGGCATGCTGCTATTACCCTTCCTTAACGTTCGGGTCAAGCACAGGAGATTGCAAATGCTATTTTACAATGTTTGGTATAGTCACTTCAGAACAGATACCCTCAGTGGTATTTAACCACTATTTTTGATTGTGTTTGTTATAGTATGCATGCATCTATATATATATATATATATATTTTATTAGTTCTGTTCATTTGGGTTGCTGTTTCTTACCAGCAGAGATGAGGAGGAGCTAGAGAATGACCTGGTTCAGATGCTGCAATAGAAATGAATTTGAGAGAAACTCATACTTCTGGGAAGAGCAGGACATGTTTGCTCTATAGAGTGGCTAGATATGTTGCTCTGGTCTTTGTGTCAAAGACTTAAATTCCCTCCTATTTAAAAAAAAATAACATGAAAATTGCGTGGTATGGCCCTTTCTATTCTCTTGGAGAATGTGGAGGTTTGATGCTTTATTCTTTGGAAAGGTATATTAATTTGATGTTTGTCAGAAAAGTTTTGGCGGTAGCTGGCTCACTGCTCCGTAAAAGTGTAATGGGAACAGGACGCGGATGAAGTGTGTAGTTTGCTTATTTACTATTAGGAGGAGCACAGTGGCAAACGTGATACAAATAATAATGGGAGCATTCCAGAAAATGGAAGATTTCAGGGGTTTACAAGGTAAATTGGAATGGATTATGAACTCCCAGGAAACAACACCCAAGCAAATGGTAGGATGTGAAGGCTGAGTTAATTTCCTTCTACCCTTTTTCTATACCACCCCCAGAGGATTTGTGTGTAATGATGTATGTAGTGGGCTGTCTGTAGCCAAAGGCTTTTAAAAAAGTACTCTGCTTCGGCCTTTGTTTCATCCTACTGAAATGGAAAAGGATTTCCAAGGGACAGAATCAGGCAGATGTTAAAAGGTTTTGAAAAGCTCCACATTCATACAGGCTGACTGGATTAATGAGGCACTTCCCAGCTCAGAGCATAGTTTTTATATGCTGTTTATGTTTTTCAATTAAAGCAGAATGTTAGTTCCCTTTTTAATTCCTCTTCTTTGATATAACTATTCCATTTACCCTTTCAAACTTCACTATTGACTATTTCTTAGTAATTTTAAATGCGTTTAGACCCTTCATATATATTTTCTAGGTATCTGCTCCAATGAGAAGTCAGTGATGATGTGAAAGGTTCCATCAAGTTTATGCGTAAGTTTAAGGCACTGCAAAAAAAAATACACTAAGTTGAAACAAAACAATAAAACCAAGCACTCCTTGATTACTAGACACTGTAGTAACTAGAAAGTGTGTATCTAATGTATTTTTAAAACCACCAACAATATTTTTATTATACATGTACATCCTAAGTAGAAGTACTGTGCAAAAGTACTTTACTTTTTATTTTTAATGAAGTTGCTTCCACCCAGGTGGTCAGCATTGAAAACCTGTAGAGCAGATGGCTCTCTCCAGGAGAGTGAAATGCAGAATTGCAGAGTGCAATCTAATGGTGCCAGACCATGCAGGACAATCTGCTGCCTGAGTTTGCCTTAAAAAGCAGAACAGGAACAACCCAGAATTCACTGATGAAAAATAGTAACAGGTCAAAGTGGGGTAGAACATAATTTACTGGATTATTTCTTGGGGAACGCAAAGAAATACTTGAATAGCAGCAGGCAAGAATGGATTTTAAATATATAATTGTGCTTGAAGCTAAGTCCCTGCTTTTACTTATTGAGTTGCTAAAGAGTACGGTGAGGAGAGATGACTGCTTTTAAGAGCCATGGCCCCTTTTCTGTGATAAACCCATAAATAAGTGGTTTCCTAAGCACCTGGCATGTGAACAGATGTAGAGAGAATACTTCTGTTCCTGGCCTTACAGCAAGCCCTGTAAATCTTGCATTCTCTGCTTTCTCCCCTTCTCTGAAGGTAGCGTCCAGTCATTTTTGCAGTCACACGTTCTTTTTTTTGAGGGATTTCTTTCCTCTCCTTTCTGTTGTGCTCTTTAAACTGCAGAATTTCCTGCAGGTAATGTAACTGTACCTTGTATCAAAATGGTGGTGGTTCCCTTCTCAATGTGAAAGCATCTTTTTCTTTGGCCTTTGAGGAAATTCCCTGTCCTTAGCAGATATACAAGCACATCTTGAGAGGCCACTACATAAGAAACTTGAGCTTGCTTGCATGAGCTGCTGCTTTCATCTCCTTCAGCCCATCTGCATCTTCCTTACCCTTGGGAGGCTTATGATGTCCTGTCTGAGAGGAGGGATGGGTTTGCATCTCAGAGAATAGGCTACAAAGGCAGACAAGTGTTAATTTGATATCTCTGTAGCAAGTAGCTAGGTTTGATGAAAGTCTGGCAGCAGATGGAAACTCAACTAGGAATGAAGGTGAGAAGGAATGTGTCTTGCAGCATCCCTGGCTGGAGGGGATTCTTGATGGGGTGCATTACATCAGTCCTTCACATGATTAATGGCTGTTGTTCCATCCTAAAATTTGAGTAAGATGTTTTTCCTTTTGAATTAATTCTGTGTGCAGCCATAAAAACTCTGGTGTGTAACACAGTGCTTTGATCTGTGCAGTTGTCCTTTTCAAGCAGCTGGTGGTTGAAAGAATATAATTAATTTATAAGCACGTGTTGCCTTCTACTTGACACATTTTTTAGTATTTTGCTTTTATGCTTCCTTTTGCTCACGTATGTGTGAGATTGTCAAAAAGATATCCAAGTTTTTATTGTCTTGCTTAGAATAAGACTTTTCCTTTGCTTCTATGCTGAAATATCTAAAAGAGAGCAGGTACCAATATGTTTTCTTCCAGAGTGGAACTTGGGGCCCTTTCCGCCCTCTGGCAGTGTTATATGGGACTCTCGTCAAAGCTTTGCTGATAGTTTATCTGACTGTAGATGACTCTGGCAAGAGGCACGTGGCTGTGGGGCTAAAGACAATACCAAATCACAAGTCTCTTCCTTGGGGGCTTTTTGTGCATGCGCCGAGATGACTGGTTTCTTGAAAAGACCTGTATCTTCTGCACTGGAGTGGGGCTCTGCGTTGCCCAGCCTCTCTGGCTGTGTGTCAAGGAGAGGAAAGCTTGGGCTGATGAGTGGGCTTCATTTTATCTGTATATCAGCTGCACAGGAAGGTTGTTGCTAGGTGTTCGGGTGTGTCACTGTGTCAGCGAGATAGCAGAAATAGAGATGAAGCGATAGGGATTAGTGTCCCTGATGTGATGTACACACACACAGCTGACATGAGGCAGTTAATTCGGAGAAGGAGAGTCCTGATAATCAGTTAACATATATGCTAGAATCTCTTCTAAGAATCAGATTTGGTCATGTGTTTAGTACCACCCTGAATTTACTGTAATATTGAATTATTTTAATCTCTATCATCTGAGGGTTCATTATTGTAAATTATTATTTAATAAAAGAAGTAGGGAGCCATGCTAATCAGATTGAAGTACCATTATGCCAAGCTCTCTGCAGTCATCTAGTAAAAGACAGTTTCTGCTTCACAAATCAGTCTTGTCCCACTAGCTCTTGTCCCCTCTGTTGTTGTAGGTTTTTGCTGGTGGTGCGTTTTTTTGCTTATATGCAATAACTGATGCTAAGTAATCAATGGAAGAATTTGAGCCAAACAGAATTTGGGGCAAAATTCATTTTGTACTACATCACCCATCAAATTTTGGTGCAGGTCCATTGGATAAAAGGAAATGACAGTGTTTATATATTGCAGTTTTTGTTACCAGCCCAGAGTGAAGATACCCATTTTTTAATCCAAACAATGTTTAATCCTCCTAAAGAAAGGATTATAAAGTCTTCTCTTTTACTTTGTGTTGCTCTTGGTCTTGAATGTGTTTTTAAAGTGGCTTTGGCCTTTGCTTTGAACTTAATGAGTGGGTGGTCATTGGAGAAATAGTGTTGTATGGTCTGGCTTTGCTCATTCCAAAGGAAAGGAAGAGCGTTTGTCATTTCATACAACTTGACGTCTTTTCTCAGGGTATAAAGAGGGGGAGAGAGGAGGAGAATGGCAGATGGAAAGAGGTAGCACATATACCTGATACATGCTCTGTCAACATTTGATGAGAAGCAACAGAAATCTTGCTTTAAAAGTCACGAAGGACAAGAAAAGGGGGTTCAAGCCCTCATGTTTTCTGTGTTTTTCGTTTGTGTTAAATAATGTTGGTGAATTTGCACTTATATAACAAAACAAAGTCCCTGTGTCACTTAATGAGTCCAGTCTCACAAAGACCCTGTCTCCTACACCTCTGAAAGAGCGGCCCTTGTGTGTCGGGTGAGTCCTCTGAGCTTCTACCTGAGTTTCTACCTGAGTTGGAATGTTGATGCCCAGATGTTCAGACAGAACAGTGAGGGGCTGTTCAGTTCAGCTGGGTGTAGTGGTTTTGTATCATGCTAAATACATTTCTAGACCAGTAATAGTCAAGCAGGTTTTTTTCAGGTTCAGCTGTGAGACTGTGGTAATGTGTGGTACTGACCACATCACAGAAGAGGAAACTCTGCTTTTAGATTGGTCCATGAAAAATAAGGATAAACTTGCAGTAGTATGGAGCCAGCAAAAAGACATATTTAGCTTATATGTGACAATTTAATTTCATGTTTTCTATAAAACCTTTTTTAAGCACTTTTGCCATGATTTTTTGAACTTTTTTGATTTACAAATGTTTCCACTGTCTCAGTCATATTTTAGATCTAGAGGTGCAATACGGGCAGTGTAATGAAGATGATGTGAAGAGTATAGTATGGATCTTAGGAGCATTTTGGTCCTAAGGATATGTGAAGCAACTTTTACAAGGTACAGCCAAGGAAGTGAATAAAGAGAAATGTGAAGGGAGATTAGGTCAAAGAACTGTATATGGAGATTATAGAAATCTTAAAAATGGAATTGAAGGAGAAATTAGTTCTAGCTCTTTATCCCCAGACACATACTGTGGTAGGAAGCTACTGGAATGACTGACAGTGCATAACTGACCCTCTCAGTTTTAATGTGAGTCTTCAAACAAACTTTTTTTTTTTTTT
>VZTL01025573.1:0-29209 GCA_013400535.1 Scopus umbretta
GATTGGGGTTAAACCAAAACACCTACATATTAAAGCACAGTCTTTAATCACACAGCTTCCTATTAGCAGTAGAAATCAGTTCTCTCTGCCAGCTATGACACTGGAGCTGGACAAGATAAACTGTACAGCTTCCCCAGAAGAGTGGCTAGTTTGAATCTCTGCATGAGGGTCGACACATGAAGAGGGCATGTTGAGAGGGAAGGACATCTCTGAGCAGAAAGCAACAACCACTGCCAGGGAAACAGCTTCTGTCTGAAATGAGCTGTAAGACCATTTTAGTTTGGACACCAACTAAAACAGGTAGTCTTCTACTACAGTTAAAAACAAGAGGGACCAGCTGCCTTTGGACTGGAAATGAGACAGTATTTCCTTACTGTGTCAACTAATAACTTCCACAGAAACTAGAAAAAAAACCCAAAACAAATTAAATAACTGGAACCACATGGATGACATAAAAGAGATAATACGCAGATGCTTTTTTCTTTATGAGGAAGTGTCATGAAGTGCAAGCATGTTTACATTTGACATGCAAAATTAATTACTGACACCAAAGCAATGTGATTCTTACCCCCAAGCAAGAACATTTGACACTTTCCCCTGAAAATCTTTAAGGATTGAGCTTCCTTCTTAACCTGGTTTCATTACGGAAGCAATATTGGTGGGGTGATTATTAGAAAAGGGGAAAAAAAGTCCCTCATACCAGCTCTCTGACATGGTGACCTTCCCTACAGCCCCCTCCCTTGCTGGAAATCATCATCATATAAACTACCCTTTTGACATATAAGATGTCTCTGTGAATTTCTCTTTTTGGGGCTGTATTATGCTCTTGGACCTTGGCAAGCTGAAGGTTGCTCATTGCTCTTGCAAGCAATGGTACATGAAGGCTCAACCCAACAGAGCTGAAGTGAAGAAAAGAGTGGATGCTGGCAGACCTGAGATGGTGGGACTCAAGCCAACTCTCCCCTGCAAGCTCTACAGTCAGGGTAGTGCAGTGGCATGTCCCGAGCCACGTGGTATGCATGCACAGCGTCAGCTCCAGTCAGTGCTAGCTACAGCTGTTTGCTCTTTCTGTCCTCTTAAATCAGAAAGCCTGCAAACAGCAAAGCACATCTAACTGTGCTTGTCAGGATATGGCCACAGCAACATTGTACCAGGTATTTGTCCTCCTGGAGGAGTCTGAAGTGCTAGTTCTGGCCTAGGACTCCTACCATACCAAGGGTTTTAAGCTCACAGAGCAACAGCCAATTTCTGCCTATCATGACCTAAAGGGTTACCTGGCCTGCAGGTATGTAGAGATTGCAACCATGGGTTGGCAGGATTCCGTAATACATAAGGACATGTAGGCTTTATCCTCTAAATTTCTATATTTTATTACAGATTACCACAAATACCAGAGAAGTCACCACTAGCAAACATACCTATGATTAATAAAGTGAATATGAATGAATGTATATATATCAAGCTATTAAAAATTACCATCAGAAATCAATAATATAGTATCAATCAATGGTATGGTATCAATCGATAATAGCATCAATCAGTATTGTAGTGCAACCAGTAACAGCACCAACCAAGTATTTATATACTATTATTACTATAGTACTAGATTACTATATACTATTATAGATTACTATAGGTTGTCATTAGTGAAGGAAACATCAATATTTATAACAGAAGATATATTAATGGTAGATTACTTATATGAATATATACAATATTGATATGAAGTAAATTAGACTTCAGAAGGAGCCAAACCATCCCAAAAGGGGGGAAGAAACCAGTCCCAGAGGGGGAGCCAACCACCCCCGAAAGAAGGGAGGACAGACCAAGCCAATAAGACAACAGGCAGAGTCCCACTTCCAAAACGATCCATGTCACAGAGTCTGGTTTCAGCCAGGCATCCCAGGGGAAAGCCCAAGAGAAAGTTTGTGTGGGACTCAACCAGGAAGTTCTCAGAAAGAGAGAGGCTCCATTTTGGATAAAAATTAAGTATTTTTTATATCACAGAGACTTAAGAGGGAATAGGACCTTGAGCAGCCAATAGATGCTGTTAATTTCTATTTTCTACCTGTAATAGCCAATAGATGATGCTGTCTTCTGTTCCTTCAGAGCAATTTTATTTTTTCAGACTGTTTTTCACCTTCTCAGATGATAAATTGTCATTACAGCCCCTTGTTTTGCACTTATTGGTGCTATCTGTGGATATCTCTGATTTCTAGGTACCCCGGCTGCACTTCAAAGAGGCCAGCTGCACTTTCTAAGGATGTGTTTTTACGGTTCACAGGGCTTGTCCCCAGTCTCGCAGTTCCAGGCTGGCAGCCCTTTCTCTGTCAATATTTCTGAGCAGACAATATCTGTTGTTCAGTAATTTCCTCTTCTATCCATGCCGCCTTTATGGCTGCTCACATCACTGCCTAAATAGGTTATTTTTAATATCCAGTAACATCCTAAGCATACAAGATTTGGCTCACAGATCAACTGCATATTCAGTAGGGAAGTGGTTAGAAGATTAAAATCTCAGATTAAAATCTCCAGGTAAGAAAGATGAAATCAAGAGAAGGGCATGCAAAGAAACATCTGACAAGCAGGGCTAGGCAAAAATATTTTCTTTCAGAAATGCTAGAGTTCCAACAAAAAGACTCTGAAATGTTCTGACCAATTCCAGCACTAAGCACTGTGCAGTTGCTACAATTTTCCATCCTGCAAAAATTAAGCATGTGCAGAGTCTCCAAGACCTCAGTGATGCCTGTACTTTATTTGATATTTTAAAGCTAAACATATGTATAAATTACTGCAAAATCAAGACCAGATGTGCAAATGAGGGCAACCAGGAGCAGGGAATCTCTCTGAATTAATGAGCGTTCTTATACTGAGATCCCATGAGCATTACTTTTGCCTCTCACTTGGCCCACAGAGCATTCAGGACAGCAGCTATGGCCTCCTCTGGTCCAATCTGTTGAGCAAACAAATGTACATCTACCAGTGTCATCCACAGTGGTTTGATACTCACCAATGTCTCAGTTTCTGTTAAATTATATTTTGTTTGCCAGAGATTAAAAGACTGCCTTGTTGATACCACAGCAAGNACCAACAGCCCATTTTGACACTGTTAAAGGGACAGGCCATCACATGACATCACATCATCGCATCACCGTATCATCACATCACATCACGTCACATCTCCTCTGAGGAAAACAGCATTTCTATAAATGAGACAGCCTTTACATACCATCCCTTTCAAGCAACTGCTGCATCTCTCAGAGTTGGTTTGGTACTTGCAGTCATGTTCAAGTTCTCATTTCCTCATAAGGCATTCTGTTTCTGGCAGTGAGATAATGGCAGTTGTAGTCCAGCTGTTTCAAGTCCCCAAGACTCAGGGCTGAGGCTGTATTTTGTTTTTTTCCAGTCCCACATACCACTACTCAACATCAACATATATTCCCAGCAAGGATTTTTGTTAGGGTAAACCACATACAAATCATGTCTAGCAAACTGCAGAGTGTCAGAGAAAGGACAGACACAGTATGAAGCCTCATGCCAACCATCGTTTTCTTTAGCAACATGGAGCAAAGAGAGTCTTAAGAAATATGAGACCATGAGTCCAATTCTGTGGGGTCTCCCCTGTTCAGGGTATTTGCCTGAGATCTGAGAAACCCATGTCTGAACATCAGTTTTGTAAGAACCTTTCTGTGTGATTCAGGGTAAGACACTTTACTTGCCTGTGTCTCAGTTCCTCTGCTGTTCCTACCTGCACCGTGGGAAGAACATCCCATCCCACTTTCCTTGGATGTGATGAATCATGTGCTACAGCGGCTGCGATCATTTATGTATCTAGGCAGGTGGTACCAACCACATTTCACTTGTGACAACAGAAGGGTGACCAGCATCTTCTATTATGACAGACCAGGTGATACACAGACTCCAGTCGTAGGCTGACTAAAGATAATGGTTTGTCCTTAAAGAAGCTTAAAATAACTGAGTATGTACTTGCCAGATTGCTAAGTTATTTTTTTAAAAATGTAGATGTTTCTGTAAGAAACAACTGCAAAGGTAGGTTGAAGGAGGAAAAGGCATGATATCATCAAATCACAGGTTTTGTGGGGGTTCAGCTGATTGCTTAGAGGGTTTTGACATATTCAGCAGTGTCAGTGAAACACCACGCTTGAGTGGCAAAGAAGGAATTACTCATTCTACGGTCTAGGGCACCGACTGGCTGAAAGGGCACTAGAAAGCCCTTCTAAAGCACTGCCGCAAACCAATTATGCGCGGAAGTTACATCTGGTACGAGAAGGGGGCAACGAGAACCACAGAGGAACTCGCGGATGCGCTCACTGGGCACTGCTCATAGAACGCCATTGCAGCTGCATCCTGTCGCAACAAACTGCTTTGCCTAACAAAAGCCTCCTGCCCACCTGGCCGGGCGTACCGTGGTGCCCAAGATGCCGCAGCCGAGCGAGCTGGGAAGGTGGATGCTGCTGACAGTCACCGCCATCCTCAGAGGTTGAGGTTGAGCACTTACCCACACGTGGGCTGTCTGTGTGGTGGCTAGCAGCACCCCTGGGCCACCTGGGCTAGCCCCAGGCTGAGCATGCCAGGAGCTAGCAGGGTTTCCCAGCTGAAGCTCCACCCTGTCTGCACATGATTGACACACCAGTGTTGTGGCAGCCAAATTGCTGTGCGGGGCCCACAGGCTTTACCCATTTTTTTACATTTTTTTTTGTGAGTAGCTCGGGTGTCCGTTGTAGGGCATAATGGGAAATTACTGCAGGCTTTTCTTAGGAAATCACCTCTCCAAGCTCAAGATCAGGAGTCAAGGTTGGTAGGTAATGCTAAAAGCTGCCCATCTGAAAGGAAACTCCCAGTAGACCAAATGCTAGATTCAGGCTGCTGCTCGGTCATGCTCTTCGGCTTGATCCTGGATGAGTCAACATACCTCTTCTCCCCTTGCCTGAATTTGCCATCCAGAGATAATGAAACTGATCTCATTGGTGAAGTGCTTGAGAGTGACAAATGCGATATATTAGGTAATAGGGTTGTTGGGTAAGATGGCCGATGCCTTGGAAACCTCGGAGATGCTGCGTGTCAGTAGATTTCTGCCTATTGCCTTGCGTAACAGTGTCTGTCTTGGGACAAAGAACAAATGAGGGTTGTGCTATTTTGTTGATAAACCAAGAGTATTTGCACAAGGCAGGCTGGCCTGTCAAAGTGGATCTGTACCCCACTATCTTCCTGAATGCTGTTTGTCATCCCCAAGCTGCAGAGCGTCATTCCTTCTTACCTTAATGATCAGTTGAACTCAGGGAGCATATCTATTGCTAAGTATACACAGACTTGCTCTTCAAACCACTTAGTAGCAGTCTGAAAAGGCTGGGGCCTTTCTAATGACAGTGGCGCCAGAGATTATATTTAGCCTATTAGTAATCTACTTATTATAACCTTAAACCCACTGAAGATATTGATTGAACTTCAGTTTCATATGGAAAAAAATCTCTCCTTGCAAATGGTAGTCCTTTGATAAAGATCGCAAGAACATTAAATGCACAGATTTTGATGCAGTCACCTCAACAAATAACAGTAAATTAAAATGTAAATATGGAAACTATTTCTATCGTACAGGCAGCCTCTTAGCCCAAAGGAAAGAATATACATTTATGCTAGGCATAAGCCAATTTGAAACACAGAGTCATTCCAGAAGTGAAGAGGGTAATATAGAACAAAATCAAAACTCCAGTGAAAAGGATATGGACCTGACCTTGCTCTAATAAGGCTGCTCAATTTGCCAGGCACCTATCATTTAAAAAAGAAAAAAAAAAAAGATGGTACATAAGGCTGCTAGAGGCTTCTAATTTTAAATTGTGTGAATTCTCATAGGTGTTTATGCTATTACTGCACAGCCACATGATGGAGAAATAAAGGCTGGTCAGTTGTGTTGAAGAGCGAGCACCTAAGCTAGAACTGAGATGAGAGGAAGGTGAGTAGGGGGATGTAAGGGATGTAAGTCATCTAGTTGCCAGCTTCCACTCTTAGAAATGTGAGCCAACACTCTTGCCTTTTTTTGGGAACTTTTCAGAAGGACAGAACCACAGACTTGGCTTCCTTGCCAGGACTGAACAGGAGCTGCAGTCTAGCACAGTTGTTCACTGTTCAACAACACACCTTGAGCATCTCCGTGAGTGGTGTATTCCACAGTTGCTGGAAGAGCAGGGAGTCATCCTCACTCTTTTCATGATGAAGCAGTCAAATCATTAGATGTTCTCCTTATTTGTTGTACTTTTATCATAGGAGTCTGAACCTTTTTTGGTTTTGGAACAGCAGAAATGCTTTCCTACCCAGCAAATACAAGCCTGATGCTTCCAAACATGGAAGCTGAGAGAAGAATCATCAGCCATGGAGCCCCTGGAAGGCTGCTCCAAATGTGGATAAATGTGGGGGTATTGAATGAATGGTGAATACAGCAGCTGGCACCTGTTGAGGTCCAGGAAAAAAGTTAGTTGTTAGAATGCATGGGATGGATTTTTAGGGCCAAATGTAAGACACAGATCTATCCATCTCCCAGTATGCACTTAACAGTAGCCTCAGCTAGAAACTCAATGACCTAGTGGCAGGGCACAAAGGAGAGGGGTCAATTGCTCCTAGTGGGAGTAGCTTTTTGATAAAAAAAGGAATGCTTTCACAGCAGTCAGCTTCAGTGCTGGCACATGACTGATTCATCAAGAGCGTTTGTATTCAAGTTCCCCTTTTAAATTTCCAGTCTGTTCCTCAGACCCTGCTGAGTTTAACTAGGTAACTGTCCTCTCTCCTTTAAGAACAAATCAAAAGCAACATGATAGCCAACACGTGTTTCTACTCACTTAAAGTAAATGAAATACTAAGAGGAGATGGACAATGTTCTGTAAAAGTACACAGTGCTATGAATACTTTGATCCCACAACAACAATGGTTATTACAATTTGACAAAAATATGCCTTTAAATTAAAAGAGAATGTTAAAAAAAACAAAACAAAACAAAAAAAAAACCCCAATGTGCTACCTACAAGAAGCACATGTTTGCATGCAGAAATACCAAGGAAAATAAGCTCAAAGAGTAAAGAACATGGGTCCCATGGGTAATGCCTGAACTCTGTTAAGTTCCTAGGCGTGCCATACCCACATGGAGAGGAGGGAAACCTAACACAAAATCCTACATCCACATGCGTCCACTAGGAGAAATGCTAAGTTACTTGCCAGTGTCTGAAATGCCATCACTCTGGGACTGAGCTCCAGAGACAAGCATCCCTGTCAATTTGGGATCCAGGGACCAGTATCTTTTTGGCTATGTTCACTGCGATCATTTTTTTTTTCCTGATCAAGGTACACTCTTACAAATGACAGCAGAATGATGCTTGGGACTCCCCAACTAACATGAAGGGGCTCTGCTAGGAACTAGACAGGGTGAGCTGACCAGAGCCACCACAGAGAACAGAAGCAGCACTTGGCATTAGCCTTGCTCCATTTCCACTGCGCACAAGGGAGCAGATGTTCCTCAGTTCCCCTACGTTTCTACCTCCTTTTTAAAACAGGACAGAGAACAGATGACACCTGCTATGCCCCACCCCTCAACCTGCCTCCCTCTGCCCTGTGAAGGGTGCAGACCTTGGGACCTCAGCTGCCCACCTCCATCCTTCTGTCTCGCTCTCTCCCTCCCCTATGCTAACGGAGAAGCAGGGAAGCTGTTGATGTTTATCCAGCTAACACTCTAAACCTCAGTAGGTAAGAGCGCAGAGGAAAAAAGGAACCTGGCCCTTCAGCAAATGTTTAAACCTGTGGCTGTGGGTGAAGTCCTGCAGTGGGCTCTGCTCCCCACTAGCAACCTCTTAACAACCTCTCACACCTAACCACCACCCATATAAGATACAGCAGCAATCCAGGATTCTGGGTAAGAACCCAGGTTTTCCACTCTAGGCCATTATATCAAAAGTAGATACAACCATCCCATTCCTATCTACCATCTCTTCCCACCCCATCTTGAAAAGGTGTCTGCCAGAGAAGCACATGGTAAGGGTTCCCAGCCCTGCACTGACTGCCAGCCTCCTGCAGTGCCTGGAAGGTCAATGGCAGCCTTGCTCCTGCATTGGGATCAGGCTGAGGTAGGACAAAGATGTGCTGCTCTGAAGGCACCTGCACTTCTAGACATTTGCACAAATAGAGTCCAAGTACCTACTGCATAAGACAACAGCTACTGGATGAATCACAATTCTGGACTTTAGCAGTTATCCATCCAGACCTGCCTATGGTACCCAAATCAGTTATTCAAATTTAGTCCTAAATTCCTTAGCAAGGTGTCAGAATTTGAGTCTCCTGCTTGCAATGTATTGCTTAGCTGAAGTGAGTGCTCCTGTGGTTTAAACCCAACATCACTGCACAGCTCCAAGTAAAATCTTGTGTGTTGGGGGAAAGTTGGCATAAATACAAACATCTACAGCATCTTCACAGAAAACTTAAAACCTGAGAAGTTTATTGGATTGAACAAGTCAAAATAAATAACAGAAGTGGGGGCTCAAAGTTTAGTTGTTTATATTCATTTATACTCATTTCAGCTGTGGATAATGTGTTTTAGAATAAACGGTATTGTAGATGACTATGGGTAAGATAGCATTCCAGCTTGTTTCTACCCATCAGCTAGGAGACTTTTTAAAAAAAAAACAAACCAAAACAAACACCAAACCCAACCCCCCCAAACCTTTCCAAGGCTACTTTTCAGTGGCAAGAGCTACTCACAAGCCTAGTGAAATGACAATTCAGTGGTCACAAGGGTAAGAACACATAAGGTACTTTTCATAATGCTTTATGCTAAAATAGGGATGTATTTTATCTAAATAGTAGGATCATACACATTTTTATGTTTGGAAGTTTACTCAAAAATAGTATGAAAATATTCTTAAAATACTACTTAAAAACAACGCATGACAGAAACAATCTGCAGGCCTAGCATGCAGAATAGGTATCACAAGGTTCTGACTGACAACAGGGAGAATACAGATTACCAGAAATTACATGATTGTTGTCATTAAAAATAGTAAAACATTAATTGCATTACAGGAAATACTAAAAATACAGTAAACTTTGCAGTTTGTAGGTTCTGTAAGAAGAATGGCTTTAGTGCTGTATTAGTTATTATTGAAACTCAAACAGTACTAGCTTCTTAATCTGCAGTGGCACTGTAAATACATATGAGGATTTGCGGTTTGAGTTGTACCAGTCATGGCGACAGGTAATGTTCAATGAAGTTGAGATAAAAGATCAGCTATCACAAGAACAAGTGTATAAAATTCCCAGAAAAAACTGCACAGAAGTCAACAGTGGCTGCTAATACCAGAAAGCAAGAGAAAGGAAATGTGTTTGCCCTACAGCGTGGCAGCGACCGCCTGCTGAGAGTCTATGTTGGACTTGCTCTCACAAGAATCCCAAGTCTGTCTGTCTGTCACGGGGGTTAGTCCAGAAAGAGTTGTTCTAGCCTACTGCTGCCAAGGACTTCTCAACTACTCTAGAAAATGTCTCCCTTTTCACAGCGAACACACCATCAACTCACCATCCTGTATGAAAGTACATTAAAATAGTTTACAGGGGATAAAAATACACCCAAAACGCACAAAGATTTTATTCCCCTCCTTTTCCCCTCAATATGAAGGCTACTCTGCTTTTGTCGCCCCCCCGGCTTCCCCCTCCCCCAAATAAGCAGATGCAATCAAGGAGAAATTTATTTTGAACCAATTCTGCAAAACAGTTCAACAATGCCATACTTTATAAAAATACTTAGTTACATAATTAAACTTATTACTATTTATATAAAAAGTGTGAATGTGAATTTTAAACTCTGTTAGGGTAAGAACCACATCAAGGTCTTCAGGTGAAACAAATAAATTTTCATAAACATACAAACTCTTTTGGAGAAGTCTTATAATACACAACCATTTACAATGAACACGTTCATTAAGTTAGTGTTTTATTCTTTTACTATACAAGTGTTACTACAATGAACTGTTCCATTCAGTAATTAAAAATCCAAACAATGCCAGTGTCATCATTGGCATTTTTTGTTATAACTGTATTAATACATAAACTTATATGATTGTGTTACTAATTTTAAAATATTTAGAAAAATTAAAATTCCATTGTATTTTGGGGGGGGTTGATTATTTTTTGTCAGTTTTTTTTTGTTTTGTTGGTTTTTTTTCTTACATAAAGCCCTTTTAAAATTTGATAACCACAGATGTACAGGTGATGAGTGATGATGAGGGAAAATGAGAAATGACAGCACTGTTCTTACAAAGATCTGTTTGGTAGTTGGATTCAATGTAGTGTAAACCCATGAAGAATGTTAAGTTTAGTACCAGAACTATATTACCAGCTTTTCTGAAATTCACGTGTTTGATAGCTTTACAATGATCATATGAATTTCAACCTGGTAGCTCAGTAAGAGTTTAGTGTTCTGAAATTAAAGTACATAAGCTTGATCAGAAATTCAAGAACCTCATGCAAATCGTTGAGTAAAAGACATGATGTTATTGCTTGATATGTCAGTAGCCAAAGAAAATAAACCTAGATGTAGCGTCAGCTGGGCTGAATGCCAGCAGATTTCAATGTCACTCTATTTGGACAACATTAAATATATTTTATCCCTTTAGTTTTTAAAATTTCACATTTTCTCTTGTTTATTTTTAGTTAAATAATCCTGTAGGAAGGGCAGAAGTGAGAAGAGCAACCGCGTGTAAGTGTGTCTTAATAGTCAAGAAAAGCAAAAGTGCAATCAAATCCCTGAACTAGTGACAGCTAGCATTTGTGGCACCCACCCTTGTTAACGCATGTAAGCCACATACAACAGTACCAAACCTGTCTCTGAAAAAGGACTAAAAAGTGGCCGTTTACCAGCTTCAGTCTTGCTTTCCTGGTGAGCTTTGTTCAGGTAGTCTTCCCATACAAAAGCTCACAGTTGGATTGGAGCTTCAAAGATGAAAGGCTTTCCCCCCTGATTGTATTACATAGCTTCAAGTTCAAATATAATCATACTTTATCAAGACAATTTTATAAAATATTACCTCATTTTCTAGTTACCTTCATTATTCTTAATTAGCTATGCAGAAAGAAAAAAAGACAAATCTCTCACGCTACTTTCCAGTTATATTAATACAAGTATTAACACAGTGCATTATGCTCTCTAATTTCACTATTGAGGTCTACCATTTAGATCAAGTTTGTCATTCACTGTTTCAATTTCTCTTTAACCTGCCTACCCTAATTAAGTCCATGCAAGAGGAAGCTTAAAGATCAAGACTATATATCAAATACAGTTGTGCCATCTTTTTTTTTTTTTTGTGGTGGTGGGGAGCACACACATGTAATTTTGAACACAAGGAGTTTTACAGAACTGGAATAGAATTGCTTGGTCCCACAAAGTTCTTCTGCTTCAAAAATGTCTTACCCCAAGATCACTTATTCCAGACAATACCCTCTTCAATAGAATGATTATCAAATGTTGGGAAAATAAAGGATTTGCAACATTGGTTTTTCTGCTATTGTTCACACCAACACTCATTTTTCTACCCTGTATTTTCAGTAAGCTTCCTTTGGACCCTGAAAATAAGTTGGGAAAGAAGAAAAAAATAAAAACATGTCATTGGTAAATTAGAGTATAACACTTTAAAAGTGGTTTTGTGCAACTGCATTATGAAATTCCAGTTTGCCATTAACAGCATGCAAAGTAGCGAAGATTTTCTTTCCTTTGATTCCTTATAGATGTCAGGAATTCTTTGCAAGTCTTTTACATTTGGCAGATTTGTGCATGATATATAGACTGTTGGCTTATAAATTGTCTCCAGGCTGGTACTGTGGTTCTGTAGCAGTAAAGTAGTCCTCCAAGAAAGACTGTATATATTCAAATGTTGGTCTCTCATCAGGGTCCTTCTTCCAACACAGTTTCATTAACTCATGGAGAGACTCTGGGCAGCCTTGTGGGCAAGGCATCCTATATCCACGCTCCACTTGTTCCAGAACTTCCCGATTCACCATCCCTAAAAGGAAAGCGTGTTAGCTCTGAATGACATTATGCAAAGAACAGTTTCCCAAAGTTTTTCAAGTGTGTCTCCAGCTGCAATGCACGTGAATCTATCATAACAGAACCTTTAACGAACGCACTTCATAATGAATTAATTTTTTTACATTTTGCATTGAATACATTTTCTGAAAATTATTTCATTACAGTGGTAATTCCTTAATACCTCCTCCCTCCATTTGTACACTTTCTCATTTGCATACTTTCCCAATGTCTTGGGCCTATCCTTTCAAAGAGGGGACTCAAGCACAAATACCTTCTGCCTGCCTTAGTTTTCATTCAGGGACCACTTAATTTGAAATCAGACCAAGAAAAAGGCATTTTATACCTAACAGAACTGCCTTACAAATTCCAGTCACAGCAAAATATCTGGCAAAATATGTTACATGTGTTTAGTTTCAAAAACTGGTTGAGCAGCTTCACTCTACCTATGCTCATTGTAGCGTGGGAAAATGTCAAAAGTAGAAATTTCGGGAACAGACAGATAGGAAAACGTAAGGATACCTACTAATCTGAAAGGAACTATCAGTCACATTTATAAATGCTATTATCTTAAAACACTTCAAAAATATATAATTGTTAATCTGTAAATAAAACAGAGTAGCTTTGTGAACAAAGGAACCAGTGAAGCGTGACTAAGGTTTTTGTCTCTGCTTGTCAACTGTGGGCTCTGAATGAAGGCAAAAAGTACAAAAGGTCACTTCAGAAACACAGAATACAACAAAGACAAGAAAAATCTATTAAATTTTCCTCTTACCTGGATATGGCACTCTCCCCTTTGTTACCAGCTCTGTCAGTAAAATTCCAAATGACCACACATCTGACTTGATTGTAAACCGACCATACAATGCTGCTTCTGGAGCGGTCCATTTAATTGGAAATTTAGCTCCTACAAACATTGGAAAGACAGATATTCAATTTTCCCTTGCTTATGCATCATTTGCTTACAATTCAAAATATTTTAAAAAGAATACTGCACTCAAAGAAATTTTACATTTTGCTTTGGTGACAAAATTTGAGGCGGTTTAGTTTTTTAATATTTCAAATCGGAAAGCAGTTTCAAACTAGGGCAGCAGCTACTGGCTACAATTTTTGGAAGCACTTAAGACATATGTGATTCTTAAAAGTGGGATGATCTTCAGAATCTGATGAGCAACCTCTTTGGAATCTCATCTCTCTTCAAACTGCAGCAAGTTTTACCCGAAAAAGTAAGTAAAAACATTTTTTGAAAACATAAGCAAACAGCCAGATAATTTTGAACATTAAAAAGTTTACTAAAATTGCACTTAGACGAGGGGGACACTTAAACATAGCTGTGAAAGCACACTTATATGCATGACCTTTATTCACGTGGACAGAATACGCAGACACATTCTACTAAACCTAATAGTTCTAAATAATTTGAAGGTAACTGGTTTTGTTTATTTAGTAAATAAATTGGTCTTACCTTGTCTTGCAGTGTACTCATTGTCCTCTATTAACCTTGCTAAACCAAAGTCTGCTATTTTACACACAAGATTGTCTCCTACAAGAATGTTAGCTGCCCGGAGATCCCTGTGGATGTAGTTCATTCTTTCAATGTAAGCCATGCCATCAGCAATCTTAAAAATAAAGTTTTATTAAAGATTATTTTTCATGACTATATACATTTATCCCAAGCATTAAGCTGTACCCCTTTACTTTAGCTCTATTCTCATTGTGTAAGTATAGGAAGTATGGCATAGCAAGAGCTTGTGGCAGCACGGATTAGACTGTGTCTGGCTATACAGTATCTGCTAATTGGGAACTTGACTGGTTCTTTTTGACAGATTACAAACCTACAACAGAAGATGTAAGACAGAACAGCATACAATAGCCAGAGCATTCAGTATTTACATTTAGCTGATATCTTATATAGTTTCAAATCTCTTCTCTAAGCACCAAACACAGTTTTCTTGGTTTATACAATGTACCTGAGCAGCCATGTCAACCAGCTGTGGGAGTTTTAAGTACTTCCCTTCTCCTTCTTTAAGGAAGTCTAGCAAGCTGCCTGTAAAAGAGAACACATTTTGGGAGGGAAAAAAAAAAAAAAGAAAAGAAAAAAACCAAAACATTAATTTGACCTGAAAACACAAATGAGGTATTTTTTCCTACACATTATTATTTACACATTCATCTCCCAAAAATCTGTGTTTGGAAACTCATCATTTAAAAGAATACATGACTCAATGACTATGCCTGCAGTTGACACTGCCCTGATAACTAGTTAGTGAAGTTTTATCCAAGTATTTTGGAATCCATTTCAGTAATTCAGATAAAGGAACACTAATAAAACAGACTGCTGCTTGATGATCATATGGCAATATATAAGGATTTTTCCCAATATTCCTGGTATCAATGCCCTTCCTAGTTGGACTTTTTTCCACAGTGAGGTTTATAATTAAAGAATAAAAAAACTATGTTAGTTAAATTTTTCTGCCAGCTCCAATTATAAACTAGATAAATTATTCTGAAAATGTTGCTTTTATTTTGTTGCTTTTTATTCCTTACAGGGGAAAACAAAAGTATCTTCCATTTTTTACGATATATTATCTTCTCCCATTTATATAATGCAATCATGTCCAGAACATGAGTAGTATTGGAAATCAGTTCCAAGGACCTGTGGTCCTTTTAAGAAAGTAATCTTTACATGTGTGGTAAAACTGTTTCTGACATAACAGTTTTCCCTACAGGTGTTATGCCATAAGGGTACAGGAATATGACCTCCTCCTTAAGAAACTGGTGAAGACTGATAACTAATCAGTCTCATCACAGTCAAAATTACGACAAAATTACAAGCGTGGCGGTGGTGGTGATGACACCAAAACACCCTAACTGCAGATCTTGCAGTGGATTCATGGCTATAGCTGTGAATTAGATACCTTCAATATGGTTTTAGTCACTTGCTGTATTTTTGCATTGAAAGTAAAAGCGTGGCAGGCCAGACCCACACTGCTGCTGCTTGTTGCGTGTGTTTGCACAGACTTTTTCCCATCTTGGTTCATGAGCTCAAAGGACTGAAGAGGAGCAAAGATTTCACACTGACCTCTAGTAACCTGTCAACACTGGAAAAAGTTTTGGGTACCGTGCAGTTCCTACCCACCTCTTTTCCTTGTAAAAAGGGAAAGAAAGACAAGGAAAAAAATTGTTCTACTAACTTTCAAGTATGAGCCACCAAAGAGGTTTGATGTTTTTTGGTAAAATGTGGAAAGTATTCCAAATGAAAACAGAGGCTTCCAATGGCATTCTGAATCCATAACTTACACAAACATGCAACTATTCCAATTCTTCTGCTTTTGCAAGGTAACATCCCTCTTCTGGCTTTAATCTTTACTTTTTCTTAGGCAGAATACTACAAAGCATTTTTTTTTCCTGATTGCCTTGCCAAAACCTGATTTCTGAACAATGAAAACTGATTTTGCATGGCAGCTTTAAGATCTGACAGAGAGACTGTCTAGTGTTATTTAGGAACAAAACACATAAGGAACTTTTTATATTTTCTATTCCTTTCAACCTTTTCAAACTTAGACAATGCTTAAAAACTCCATCCAAACAGGACCCCCCCCTCATTTGTAGCAGAGTACTGAACACAAGCAGCCACTCTCTTGGACTTTAATATTGTTTCTATTTCTTACCAGGATAGCAAAATTTCTCTGAGGTGAACAGAAGTCTGCATTTTCTAAAACTGGAATAATTGACTTGAAAATCTGCTGCTTCTTAAACACTAGTATACTTATGATATTTATTTCTACATTCAGCCTAAATCCTTAAATCTCTGTTTCAGCAGCAGGGGGAAGGGGAAATGATACAGAGCAAGGGAAGAAGGATAAAAGACTGAAAACAAGGAGATAAAGGAGCGAGTCTGGGAAAAAACTCTCAACCTTTCTAAAATTTCCTATTATACTGCTGGAAGAGAAAAACTAAAAAACACCCAAAACCCAACTGATTCTGTTGCTGTGAGCGTGATCTGTCTACAGGCAGGCATATCCTCATAACAATATTCCCAGCTATACCATCCAATTTAAATGTAACAGGCAGTGCACACTAAAAAATGAAGAGAAAAAAAATCCAATCTTGTACTTGGAAGATTACCAAGCGTGACACAGAAGTGCAAAAACTCATGCCTCCACCCACAATCTAAATCAGAACTGCTTCAAGTAGGTCAAGTGTTGCTCATTTTAATTTAATCAAAATTACCACTTAAACTCCAGTCAGTTTTAACCTAACGTTAATTAAACATTTGATTTGTTGCGGGGATCTTAAACAATCTTTTAAACCTAGTATCTTCAAACTATTCTGTCACACACCTTTTGTCATGAATTCAGTGACGATGTAGATTGGTTCTTCAGAAACAACGGCATATAGTGGAACAAGTTTGTCGTGTCGTAACTTCTTCATGATCTGAGCCTCCTGCAGGAAAGCTTCTGGCATCATTGTACCAGGTTTTAGTGTCTTGATCGCTACTTTTGTGGTTCCATTCCATGTTCCTAGAGAAACAAATTAGATTTTATTCTCCCCTATAATGCCAAAGAAATTTTCTGCTGAAACTGTTTGCTTTTTGCTTCTGTTTTTTTTAGCTAACAGTATAATTATAAGTTAGAACTAGATTGAATATTATTTTTACCTTTATGTGACTGATCGTAATTGGTACTTCTTCCTCTTCAATTCTTTATCAGATCCCAATACTGATTTACTTAAAACACTATTAAAACATTCATATTAACAACTGAAAGGTGTCACATTAAGCTCTTACCCATCCATACTTCACCAAAACATCCTTGGCCCAACTTAACTTCCAGCCTCAAAGATTCTCTAGGAATTTCCCAGGCATCTTTTGCTAGTCCCTGTGTTTGTGGTTTCACAGTGGGACACACAGTTGTTAGCTTATGACACAGCCCATCAGCATGTTCTGGAAAATGGAAAAAAACCCAAAAAACCAAACTTTGTCATTAAGCAGGGCTAAGACTATAACAAAAGTAACATCCTAATGTTGATAAAAAGAACAGTCCATTCGCTGTTGTCAAAATAAAAAAGAAATTGTGTAATTGTGAATTTTTAAAATAAGCTACATACACCATTTTTCTTCCTCATGACAGGTACAAGGTAGCAGTGGGACACCAGAACTTGGGCTTACCTCTGTAGTGTTTCACCAACTTCTGTAGAGATTCAAACTGTGCTCTGGTTGTGATATAATATCCACCATTGTCAAGTTTTCTGATTTTGTAGTGTTTCACATTATCACCTCTGACCTCATCCCAGTCACGTATGGAAAGGGAGTAAGCACCTAGGAAACAAGCCATAATTGGTTCTTCACCAAAAATTTTAAAACATAGTTAACATATCTCCCCAACTGTCATTATATGCATGTGTGTGGGCACATGCATACGTAACATGTCACAGATGTAAATATGGTCATTGTCTCCATCTTGAGGTGGGGGAGGGAGAGAGATACATAAATATACGTACCTTTAGTGGTTTCGCTCTCTCTTACTAAGAAAATACCACGCTGGTTCCCAGGATTTAAAAGTAGCCTTTCTGCATCCTTCCTGCCCATCTTACCAAAATACCACCTAGAAAGTGTTAAAGAAAACATGTGTAAGTAAAAGCTTCCTATGCTTTGGTAATCATATAAATACAAGATTTAGAAATCTCAAGCATTGACTAGACTAATAATATCCCAAAGCAGTTACAGATCAACAAAAGTAATGACATCCATATAATCAAAAGATTAAAGTGACCTATTTCTATAAGATTTTCATTTCACAAATTTGCAAATTACATGTAAAGAGGCCTCTATCTGCAAATACTGTTTTTTCTAATGGTTTAACAATGGAGATCAACAGTACTCATCATCAAAAGCAACACCTTCTTTCTTGTTAAGAAGTTCACAGGTCAAGCTGAATCAGATGACAATGAAATACTGTTAGTAGCACACCCAAAACACTGCATCAGCCAAAACTACCTTCTCTACGAAGTTTTGGCTGTATGTTGAAAACCAATATTTAATGCAAAGTGGATACATATACACATCATCAGATATAAATATCTGATCATCACAGGTTCGTTCAGGTTGGTAGGAGCCCTTGGCAGGTCTCTGGTCCAGCCTCCTGCTGCAAGCAGGGTCAGCTGTGACATCAGACCTGGTTGTTCAGGGTGTTGTGCACTCTGGTCTTGAAAACCTTGAAGGATGAACCCTGCACAGCCAACCTAGGCAACCTGAGCTGTCTTCAGGATAAAAAGGTTTCTTCTTATATTCAGCTGGAACCTCTCCTGTTTCAACTTCTATTGCATCCCATTCTTCTGTACCTCAGTAGAGGGAGCACTTTTTTCTACTGATCATTTAGAAACAACCCTGTGGTAAGTATCATTTGTCTCTGAGTAAATCTCCATCTTTGTTGCATCATTCTGATACCAGGTGTTTTAAAACACCTGAGTTTTTTCTTTCCTTAAGTTCTTTCACAAAACAAATTTCTTCTTCTACACTCCCAAAGTGTGCTCATCCCGATGAATAGCCTGCACACAGCTCTGTTCTGAGCCAGTGATAATTTTAAGGTCCATCATCCAACAAATCCTCAGACTTTGGAGTAACACTTATTTCTAACTATATTTTCTTTTGATTGTGTACCTCTGAAGTCACAAAATTACGCAAAGTGTAAATTTCAAACATTTTCATTTGGGACTGTCATAGCACCAAGCAAACCTGGCTTCATGAGTGCTGGATAAGAGTAGTACTGGAAACTACTGCAAAACAACGGTTTTGTGGGTGAAACGTTTTGTGGGGGAAAAATGTAGGTAAGGAGAGATCATTTTGTTGTCCTGTGAACAGAACTGCCTGTGCAGTCACTTGGGAATTTGAAACTTATTCTTACTTTTTATTGTATTTGCAGTTTGACTGTTGAAGTAGATACGCAAAGTTAGAACTGGGTATCAGAGTACATACACCTGAGACAATTTGGATGTAACCTATGATCTTACTGAAGCAAACTTGAACCCTAGTAATTACTTCACATGAAAATGCCTCCTCCCCAGACTACTATGACAATTTACAAACTATATCGTAAAGTGCTAGTTTATTTAAATAAATCCTAGCAATCTGAGGCTGCATATTGCTTTTGCACTTCTAAGTCCAAGTGCAATCATAACACAAAATCTATAAATAATATCAAAGCCTAAGGGTAATAAATGAACTCTAAAGCAAATGAACTCTATTCCAAATGCTGTGGTGATAGCTAATAAAATTAGCACTAGTTCTTTAAAATAGTCAGTTTAAAAAAGCTTCCTCACTCATCACCCCTCATTCTCACCTCTAGTCATCACATAAACCTATGATGAATCCTGCCACTCCGTTCTGCCTGTCTTTAGGAGCAAGACTTTCTTTGCAGAAACACTGCATTCTTAGTTTGCAAAGGGCCATCATTTCCATTTTACCACCACTGCTGTTGTAATGGCAAAATGCTTTTATTGCGTAGTTTAAAACAAAACAAAAAAACAAAAACTTTTTCCCCTCAAAATCTCAAGTCAGTAATTTTATAAGCAGCTGAAACTCAAGGGCATAAAATAAGAGTGCGTCTTTGATGCAATTACTTTTTAGTAGCAAAGAGGTGGGTGAAAGCAGCAGCAACATGCTGAAGTCTCAGCTTGAGATTCAGGAAACATCTTGGAAATCGGGCACTTTTCCCAGAGTGCAGCAGCAAACACAGAAGTGCCCAGATCATGCATCAGGGAATTGCTTATTGTTAGTACCATGCCTGTATATTGAAGCAAGAGCTGCAGAGCTTTGTATTTCTAGTACAACAAATACAATTAATCTATTGGAACAAGTATCACCTGAAACTGTACCCCAACTCACAGTTCCCATAATAACTTTATGCGATCTTCAAGTGCTCTGGGGTCGGTCTTTGTAAATGAATGTAGGAAGTACTGTTACTGAAAGCAATGCAATTTTCCCAATTCATAGTACTTTTCAATGTGCCTAACAATTCTGTCACCAACAAAGTTGTTATAAATAAATGATAAGCAATAACTGTCCATGCAAATGTTTTTTTAGATTAGGTGATACCAAGGATATAGCTGATCTTGAATTAGCATTTGGCAAAAATAAGGATAAAAACCTAGAGTCGATGGTGTGTGAGCTCTAACTAAAAAACCACCCATTTTTGCTTTATATGAAATACAATGCATGTCCCCCAATTCTTATCTTCGTTACTGCATTGTCCCATCCTTTTTCCTTTAGCCTTACATATAGCATGCAGGCACAAAATAATTGCATGAGTGTCCACCTCACACTCACTAATAATTATACCTTTGACATCATCTAAGTAGCACTGCTATCTTTTAATTAGTAGTATTACCCTACTTGACCCTTAAATATACTGAATTCAAGGAATAGTATTACCACAGGGTACAAAGTGTGGAAAGGATAATAAGAACAGATTGACAGGATACAAAGTCTTACTCTTCTGCTTGAATGGAGTCTGCAGGAGCTACATAATTGCTTGGGATGTAGCCTGTTTTTCCTGTAGCAATGGATCTTGCTTCCCACCAGTCTCCTTCCCTGCAATGAAACACCAGTCATCTCTTGCACATATGAACAACACATCATTCCCTAGCACCTATAACATTCTCACATATGAAAGGCAGGTTAAATTTAGGTAATGTATTATTTCAATTACAAAGGCATCAAAAATAGTTTGTGCTGTACCTGAATACCTTTTTCTTTTCATTGTAAGCAACATGAGTGCCTCTTAGTGGAATTTTGCATTTTAAAGATTTGGGTTTTGTTTTGGGCTTGTTTTTTGTTTTTAAAATGTAAAAGGAATTTATCAATATATGCACAATGCAAACCTACAACAAAACATTTTAAGGCAGAGGTGTGTAAATAAACTTCCCAGTTCTCTAGTCTTCATTTGCCTCTCCCAGACCATTCTGCCTGTATGCTGACAGTGAGCAATAAAGGAAGCACAAAGTCAACTAATAAAATTAGAGAACTGGATGAATGACAACTGCTACACGTATGAATTAGAACTATTACTGCAGCCAAAAGCTGCGTGTAAAGAAATCTTCAAGGTAAACAAATTATTTCCTTTTCACTAGACTTCTAGAATTCAGGCTGTAATACTGTAATGCTGCTGCAATTGAACTAGACCGTCAAACTACTCAAACTATCTGAGCATGGATTTGCTGTGGAGGCCAGCTAGACACACTTCCATGGCGAGATGTCCCTGCCTACAGGCAGTGCGCTCGCCCCCGGCATTTGCAGTACAGTGCTGCCCACTGCGCCCACCTCCCTCTGAGATATGGAAACCCATCAGAGAGAATCTGGAAGGTGCAGAGCCTGGGATGGGACAGTATGTGTCTCCACCTCTGCTGCCCCTGGAGCAGGGAGTGGAAGGATGCCACCCAACCACCTGAGCAGCAGAGAGGCTTGGGGCTGCCCCAGTCACTACAGTTCTACATCTGCACCCAAACCCTGACCTCAGCCTGAAGGTTATTGTCTTACCAGTATCAATATTTTAACCCCATGCTTGTTGAACATTTCATGCATTCAAGGGGCGGGGGGGGTGTGAATCAATTTCCTCTTCGCTGAAATAGGATACACAGATTTCAAGAAAAGTTGAGGATCTGTTTATTCCCAACAACAATGAAGTGAAGTCTATGAATGAGAACACTTACGTATTATTTATTATCTGGAACCGTTCACCCTTCTTAAATGAAAGGTCATCTGTAGTTCTAGCTTCATAATCATATAAGGCCACAAATACAGTAACACCACCTTAGTAAAAAGAAAAAGAAAAAAAAACACCAAAAAACAAACATATGACATAGCAGTAATGGTGCAACACTTGATTTAAGGACTTGTCCGTGAAACAACTTATCAATTTTGATTTGGAAGCAACTAAACACTCTGGGTTGCATCTCACTGTGGTGGAAGCTGGATCAATAATCAGCTCATTTTCTTAAGACAGAGGAAAGCCTTTAAACAGACACCCTAAAAATATGCTTCCATACCACAAAAGGCAGCTAGATATATCACTGGAAGTACATTAATAATTAGAGCACTTATATACAGAAACCTGCACAACACATGAGCAGTAAAAAAAGCCAGCTTCTTTATTAAGCTAGCTTCTTGTTAAGAAATGCAATTCTAGAAGATCCTACAACACCACAGTGGTGACCCATCAGCCATTAATTTTTACTGTTGAACTTAGCTATAAAAAACTGATGTGTTCCCAACTTTCTGAGGTTACACATCAAGATCTACTCAAGGAATTGAACCAGAAATAAAAGTATTCTGTTGGGGACAAAGACATTTCTCTGCTTTAGGACTAATGATTTTTTTAATTCCATCAAGTCTCCCCACCAGAGCAGCAGACCCTTGCTGAGGATGATCCATCACTGCATTCTAGAGAACAAGGACTGAGATACATCACAGGGTGAGCAACTGCACTCCACCAACCCTAAGGAATTTGCTTCTCCATCGCACTTCTGCTACAGGGCATGTTGTTGAACGTGTCCCACAAACAGGGTACACGTGTGAGAGATGGATGGTAGGGAGGCTCCTATATTTATGGTAGGAAAAAATTTTCTATTCTTAAAAGAACTAAACTATAAAACAGAGCTAAAAGAGAAAGAGGGAAAAGGACAACAGGCTGTATGAGATGTACAAGCTATGATCAAAACTGAAGAACTATGTACTATAACTAGGAGAAAGTTAAAATAGAAAACTGCAGACAGGCAATTCAGAAAGACATTTTAAGCTCTAGAAATGCTATTTCATAGTCTAATGGACATTTAGGAAGCCTAATGATAGTCCAAGCAATAGCTTGTTTTTAAATGTGTAATATTACATCTCTAATACGCACACATATATACCAGGATATACACAGAAGACCATGAACAGAAACGTTTTGCATCTAATTTTAGATCTTACAATTAACATGACAGTGATCAGAAAGGAAGAATGCATAATGCAACGGCTATTGTCTACACCTAATATTCTTTTGCAATGTACACTTTCTGACGTAAGAGCTTCCAATCACTTAAATATTTTCATTTGATTTAGAGTCTTCCCATGATTACAGTCTCTCAGCAGGCCTCAGCTGGAAATGAATTTACAGTTCCTCTAGGAAAAACAGAACAAAAAAAAAATCACCACGGGAGGTTAGAGTAATTGAGGAGTTTTTTTTGAAGTGTGATTTATGAACTGAAAATGAATTAGAATATTCCCTAGAAGTTAACACTTTCTAACCCAAGTTAAAAGTCAAACCAGTTCTACCAATTTTCGCCTGCAATATTTTGATGACGCAAACTGCTACATGGACCAAGAAAATTGTGGGGATACATACCACATTTGCACAAACAGAAACCAAATGTTACAGAAATAAATCATCCCCAGAGAATTCTTCAGCAGGTGAAGAAAATCAATATCCTCAACTCACAGTATCACAAAATTTTTTAACTGCATATAAAGAAACTGGGAGACTCCAAGAACTTCAAAACAAACTGTACAATGTCTACAAAGATACTAACGTGGGAACAACAGAGAGATTAATTCCTCTAGACAGTGCAGCGCTAAGTCAAAGTCATGGATTCAAATGTAGGCCGTGCAATAAGAGAATTACCAGTGGTTATCAATACTTGTGTGCTCTTAATTTTTTTTAAAGAAATAACTGGAAAAGCTAACATATAATCGTTGGAAAGTTTTGATTTCAACACTTCAGCTACCATGAAACCTCTTTTTATTCTCACTCACAGGTGTTATTTATTTCATAGCAAAGAATAATAAAATACTTAAGGAGAACAGCATCAGCACAGAATGTTTTAAACGAACAGATACCACTCAAGTGACTTTTGAAGTCTCTTGCAGCTGTTTTCTTTGTGAATCACTGCAAGGCGATCTAGTTTAGTTGTTCATGCTATTTGCGGTCACAACGTTTCCCTTAAAGGTTATCCTTTCATTAGGTCAGTATTCCCATCCTCTAATCTAGGACTGGTTTTGGAGAAGAGACTTTACTTTCTTGTTCAGCATGAGGATTACAGAGTGCCAGGGCTTACACAGCTTCATGGAAGGCAAGAACAGCAGTCCATTTTTCTGTTTTGATTTTCAGTAATATTCTATGAATTCAAAGTATCTGATGACTGAGAACGTGTAATACAGGAAATCTGACAACTCAGACTTCTCCTTTTCTGCTCTAGAGGAATAAAAGATGGTTCAACTCTTTTCAGCCTCACTACAGGCCACGATGACAACCATATCATCCTCTTGTCAGACATCACTGATGGACTGGATGAGTACTACTGACACTTACGTCCTGTTTGACAAGCCCATCTATTCTCCTCTCTTGCTAAACAAAGGGCCACAGAATACGAAGCAGTGTTTTATTTGTCACAAATACAAAAAGCTTACAGCCAGATGACGTCCGTCATCTTATTCACTCACAAAAACACCCAATTTTGATTGATCTGAAATTTGGTGCTGAATGTACCAAACAATTGCTGGTGCAATTATTATTTTTTTTAAATTTATTTTTGAAGTGTGTTTGTTTGTGGATGGGTTGGTTTTACAAAATGAGGAGGAATAATTACATATGCAGTATCATTTTACCTGATCGCAAAACAATGGGAGCGTCCACCCAAATCAGCCTGCCGGCTGATAACTGAATTCACACTGATGAGATATTAGACTGTCTTTCCATGAGAAATCTCTCCTGTTGACTCTGGTCCAAGACATAACATGCTTAACTACCAGCAGAAACAGGCAAGAGAACATCCCTTCTGGTCTCTGCAGCAAAGGATTTGTGGCACCCGGTGGGAGGCTACATCCTTGATGCCTGGTAATACCCAGGAGCGCCCTGCACGCACTGCTGGAGATTCCCACGTGAACAAAGAACCAGATCTCATAAGAAGAAATACAGAGAGGCTCTGGGAGGAGATGAAGCACGATAAACTTCCCTCAGTGGAGCTAATGAATAAAAAGAAATGCTACCCTTATTTCATTTCTGCATATGTGCATCCAAAACAGGGATTCAGACCTGACTCAAAATTTTGAAACAGGATAGATGCTCATTTTAATTATTTGGTTCTTTAATGAATTCCCCAAAAGGGAATACGAGGTGATCATTACCTGACAATTCATATTTGGTTTCCTGAATTGCTTAATGTCAAGGTCACAGTGGGTTTTCACAGATCTCAAATTTCCTGTGTTTGTAAGATTTTAAACACCACTGTAACAAAGGAAACATTTAAGCAGCGTAATTCTGCTAACATCAGAGGTTTGTGTGAAAACTAGAAATAGACTAATAAGGAATTATTTACCGTGGTTTGTGAAGTGTCTGTGTAAAGCTCCTAGAATAAATTACTCTTTCTTCTTTCTCTCAGAGAAAGGATAAATTACCGAGAGATAAATTCTCTCAAATATCTGCAAAACTACTGAAATTAGCCATGTGCCCAAAATCAATATTTTTGTAATGACGGTTTAAGATTTTGATATAGGGGTGGGTTTATAACATCAAATGTGCACGCTGCTTTAAAATGCTGTATCTTCAGAGACTTTATATCTCAGCCAAGGAGATCTCTGTGCCTTGTAAATTCTATTTTTACATTTTCAACTTCGCTTTTAACATGACCACAAACAATGAGAATTACTGCTCTTCTGTTTCACACATTTTTCATTTAGTAAAGTACATAGAATTATGGCTTATCCTGTTTAGCTTTATAAATTAACAGACTCAATGTTGCATTAATATAAGTAACTTACAGCTAATCAAACAAGTCTGAAAATCAGTTTAAAATATCAATTTCCTGAATTTGAAGTGTTTTTCATTTTGCACCTCTCTCCAAACGTTTAAAGACATCATCCCATGTGCATCCCTTCAACAGCTTAGAACTTCTAACACAATTCTATCAACTATTCCCATTACACCCTTTAATAAATCTTAAATTTCACTGTGCTGTGATCCTAAAGAACTCTTACAAAAACAAAATCCAGGACACCCAACCCCCAAGTCCCAGTGACTAGTGAATATGGGCTGAATTATTACCTGGGCTGAATTATTATCTGAGCAGTAAAGATATTGAAAGTCAGAAATCCCTAAAAGGCAATTTATTTTGAATGTGCAATTTATTTCTGTGTGGCAAGGGGTCACAGTGTTTTTTTGAATATGACTGTCGAGCTATAATAATAGCATCATTTTATGTAACACTCACCTGTTAAAGTACTAGGATATGGACTTGGCACAGCTGAAAATGAAGATGATGCTCCTCCAAAAGGCGTCATTCCTGAGGGCCCTCCAAAAGGAGTCATGGAATGACTGTTAAAATTAACTGTTGATCCCTTTATTGACGGTGACTGTGTTGCTTGGCTGGAGTCTGATCCATAATGGCTGACGTGGGAAATAACAGGTTCTGGAGTATTATCAGTTCTGTATTTCATGGCTGGACCTTTATCTTCTTTGCTTTTAATGCACCCCATGGTTGCTTCTGTGAGGATAAGAGGGGAAAAAAAAAAGAGGTCATCTCCATGTCATCTCTTTTGATAGTTAACACAGAAGATTCCCAAAAAGTTACCAAAAATGCTGATTTATTACTGTTTAAAAACCAAAAAAAAACCAAAAAAAAAAAACCCCCACCAAACCAAAATAACCCCCAGCAATTGCTACCACATGCAGACTATAAACTCTGATGAAAAAGTGTTCTTGAAAAAAATCTAAGCCATTCCCCGACTAAAGAAGACCTAATTATTTTCCCTTACAACATCACATACTAACAGCATATTTGAATTATTCTTTATCCCAGTTCCTTGGTGGATTATAAAAGTAAAAAATAAAAATAATAATAATAAAAAAGAGGTAATCAGGCAGCAGACAATGAAAAGACACTGAAGACTTTGATAGCAGAGTTGAAGGGGAAACAGATGTGACAAATCCAGAGTCAATTATACAAAGCAAATCCAAAGCAATTATACAAGAAAACTGAGCAGGGCATTCCTGCTTTCTTTTTTAAGCACCTGTGCAATGAGGTCCTGACCTGCTGGTGGTATTACAACTAATATCTTTAAAGATGCAGAGAAGTTTTCATCCATTGCCAGCCCCCCAAATACAACTCAAACAAACCTGGGACAGAGTTAAGCTCTAGAGTCTAACTAGCATTAGAAAAAAATTAGAAGAGTAATTACAACATCCATAGTAGTTTAGAAACTGAACTGCACCTGGACAGGTGACAATTTATAGCCCTGATGGCCCGAGATTGCCACCAACTCCCATTACAGGCAGACTGTGCCAGAGCTGTTTACCACAGGGACACCTATTACCTGCTGATGGAGGTAATCAAAGAGGAGATATGTCCCCAACAATTAAAATGACTGCGTCTTAAGTAGTCACCACCTGCCATTTATCAGGTGGTGACAACTGATAGCAGGCATTTTCTGGCTTACCCCAGCTGGGAAACAAATCAGGAAGAAAACAGGAATCTCTGTTAGATGCAGCACTAGTCTGGCATGAAAATTCCTATATTCTTGGGGGAGGAGTTAAAAATCTACTTTAACTTCAAAAGTAGAAACATCCACAAAAATAGGAAATCAATTTCCACATTGTCTAATGAATCAGTTAAAAAAAATACACAGGAGCAGTCTGAAAGCATTAAAAATACGTCTTTTGATAACTACAACATGGACTCTAACTAACAATTAGGGAAACACAATGTTTCACATTGCATGTCTTACTGTTTTTTTTCCTTTTCAATTCTCTCTTACCTTGTTAACTATTAGACACAGAAATACAGAATAAAGTAAATCTTACTAAACAAATACTGCCTTTATACAGTCACACTGAGAGAAACTAATTCCCTCTGTATAACTAACCATTACAATATAAAAGGTACCATAATTTCCTCAAGAACTGTGAATCAGAGTTCCTGGAAAGAAGGTCCATAGCCGGTGAAACACCGTATGAAATTTACTGCTCATAAAAATTAAGAATATTCACCCTGTAATTCAGCCCCTAATGCTCTAAGGTAATACAATTACTGGTGCAGAAACAAGCAGCAGCAACGTCAAATCTAAATACCTTACAAAAGATGCCTTACATCTCCAGGAGAAAAGCCAGTTATTAATTCACAATACAAATCAATCAAACACCCAATCCCATCCTTTTAATTTTTCTACCACTGCAAAGAGACACTGTAATTTGAACCATTTTTTGGCCATATGGCTGCCTTTTGTGAATTCTTGCCTTACTCTGAGGCCTATTTCTTTGATTCTCTTTAAAAAAACTGCAAGCAAAGTTTTCTGCTAGCACTGAATAAAAGTCTAAACCCCTTTGAAAAAATGTCTTTGCTAATAGCACCGATTCCCTGCCTCTGGTTGAAAGTTAAGCATCATATACACTTCAGGAGTTCAGTACACTACTTATATTAATAAAGCAGATTAAGAGGGAAAGGTATGAACATTTGTAGGATTAAGTGTAAATATTTTTCCTCTGTTACTTCTGGCATTTGATTAACTTGTAACAGGCTAATAAAACTTCCAGATTAAAACAAACAAACAAAAAAAGACAGAAGACAATTTACCAGTTCTGGTAAAACTGCTGGATTCTGCCCATGATATTGCTGACTTGACCAAATGCCTGGTGAAAGCTATCCTGTACTGCAACTATAACTAGTATCATCCATACGTGCTCATGTGCTTAAGCTGTGGTTAGCAGCAAAAAGTTACCATTGGTATAGCCGAGTCCTGCAAAGAAAAGCCCTTACTGAAGACTTGAATTCATTCTAGAGAAATATATTCAGCCTCTCTCTTGCTTCTCCCCTCCCCACCCACTTCACTGTTAAGGTAATCTTCTTTCAGGAATTAAAGAGATTAACAACAGAGATTCAATCAGCACCTTCAAAAAGAAGGACATTCAGAAATAAGCAGACAAAAATTTAAAAGCTCTACTCTTATAACTGCATATCCACAAAAAAAAATTAAGGAAGCAAACTCCTTAGGTTTTAAAAGTCAACAACATAGGTGGAACTTACTATAAAATACTATGTATGCATTTATGAGAAGGAATTACAGGCATGAGGAGAGAGAAGATGACATAAACCAAGAGTGAGTAGTAGGGAAGA